>DWNJ01002094.1:0-10970 GCA_018250275.1 Udranomia eurus
AGCATACTCCGCCACGCTGCTCCAATGCGTGTTGGTGGAAGAACTGGTTAGTGGCCAACCAGTATGTCGGATGTTTTTAAGCCCCTAAATGGACTCCGACGAGGTTTAACGACCGTCATCTATAGCAACCGGGACCGACTGCTTAACGTGCCCTCCGAAGCACGGAAGTATATATCCTAATTCATATACGAATACTTACAATGATAGAAAAGCATAATAAGATATGTAACAAAGACGACGTTGAAGCTTTTTTTTAGAATTCTACCATTATATAATTGTTATAGACATCTTCAAGATGATTTGCGTTCTGTGATAAATAAAATTAAATCTCGCGGATTGCCACGAGTCCAATCCAAGTATTTAAATTCGATATGAAAATTTATTAATAATATTGACATAAAAATATTTTCACCTATTCTTAGAATTTGGAGCAAATAAAGCGCTAACTGTAACTGGACAATAAAACACAAACTGCTACAGTTTGAGTTGCAAACAGTTATTAGTTTCCAGCGCTGTTTGTTTAGCGTTTTAAGTGGGACGAACAAACGGACCGGCGTTTTTTCTTAGTTGCAACCGCTCAAGCCGTGAATAATTACTAAGTTTCTGCTAACTCCGGAGAATGAATGAACGAATGCTGCGAGAAAACTTAATGTTTTAACTTAGTAGAAGTTGTATTAACTTCAATAAATACTGCTATTGTGAAAATAGTTTTAAATTGAATACAATGTTAAAGGCAGGCAGACGTTCAATTCTAGTAAGTTAGTAAATCTAGTGCGAAACACATAATGTCCAGTGGTTTAGGACGACCGTATACAATCAATTAAGATAATTTAAATACGATTAGGAGCCGGACAGCTAGTGGTGAAATTTCCTACGTCCTTTCTTGCGTCGGAAAACATTTAAGCTATGAATCTCGGTGTCGGCAAAGTAACGTTAAATATTTCCAGTGCATAAAGTGATGATTCTAAACATTCGACACCCAATTTTTTTATCTTTCTCTTTTTATTCACAATAACGTATACAAATATACTCAATGAACGGCATATACAATTCCATTAGTCAGTGGCCATCGGCTTTCGCCATTCCAGCATTTCCGTAGAAGTGTAACTTAGTTATGATTCATACCATCTCTGCTGTAGAGGATAAGACTTGTACGGGTTAAAAACTCTAATCCCATTTGAATAAACTTGTGATTGGGCTATCGATTGGAAGATCACAACTTTGCCCACTGCACTATTCATGCGTTTAAGACTTTCGTAACAATAATAATCTCTGCACTCCATTATTCAATACCACCTTTACCAAAATCTGCTTTGAAGACAAGTTAGTAGAATCTTTACTGTCTCCTACATTATACGACGCCTTCAAATGAGGGCTTTATAATGCACGGAACATTATTGTGTTACTTTAGCTTTGCCTGGTAACTGTCTACCGTATACTGGTTGAAGTCGGTCGAATCGCTCGTTATGACAAAATATTAAACTTATAAATAAATTTTATGACCACAGAATATAATGCATCTTTGTTAGTTTAGAACCAGTAAAACACAGAGTGGTTTATTTGGTGTTACAGGATACTGGGTTGGACATAAAATTATATACAGGGCGTATATGACAGTCTGACATGAATTGCTGTACATTGTAAAGAACTAATGCTAAATTAGAGAGTTTTTCTTCCGTATTACCTCAACTATTTTTATTTTGTTGCTAGACTGAATAAGAAAACTTTTTGGGCTTTATCTTAGTTAAATCAGAATCTTGGATATAGCTGTAATCGTGATGAACTAAGCGAATGAAATAAAAAATTACGTCCGGAAACGAAAGAGCGATAAGAATTATCGTAATTTAGTTTTGTCAGTTCCGTACAACATAGAAAGGCTTTTAAGGAAATCCATAATAGCAAAGCACATTCAGTACTTAGCTTTATCGCAGTTATACCGGTTCGCTGAGTGTACCCTAAATCCGGTTACAAGACGGTTATCGCTTTACCTTCAGCAGACAAAGGCTTTGAAGGACAAAGCCATTAGAATACTGAGTAGGTGTACCTTCGAGCGTTTGTTGTCGTCAATTCTTTGCTTAACGTTGACATTATACACTTATTAATGAGTAAGTGATGAATCATTAAAAAATAAATAAATGGGGCCAAGAAAGAAGAACTGCGTCAAATTTCTAGAATCCACAGAGTTCTGACTTTAAAATTTAACATCGTGTATTAAAGGAACTTTTTACCACAGAGTTTTACCGATTATATACATACAGGTTATACCCTGATACCAGATTTTAGCGTAAGAAACTTATAGATAGAAGTGCGCTTGACAACATGAATCCACAAAAGGGTAAAGACGTAATAAATTCATGCGCATAATATTCTATAACCGTGCCATCACGAGATCCGAAACCCGGGACGGATATAAAAATTCATCCGGCGTACGCTCGCGTCACACTCAATTTGGGGGATTGTTCGACCAAGTCGAGACATGTCGCGATAAAATTATGCAAATCCCCAAAACTGGGCGAAATGACAGATGTCCATAGCGGAATTAACCGGGCATTTGTCACACCTTGAGAAGGATGATGTCGCGCCGGGAATCGTCAATGAGCTTCGTGATATCGGAATAGCTGGACACAATCAAAATCTCAAAATCTTTTCGAAGAGTAGAAAAGATTGATTTTACAATTTTAAGATACATTAATTAGTTAGGAATGCTAAGAAGACCATTTGTATCTTTTTGCATCAGATACCAATGTAAGGAATGTTAAGGCTAATGTAAGTTTAATTTCGCTTAAGTCTTTATTTTTTAAATAATTAATTAGTCCAATAATGATACAATTGTCGTATCTGTCAACTCCTCCCTATTTAATTCGTTAAAATTCGATGTCTGCACATTTAATCACGTGAACCCGATCACAATCTAAACGATGCCAAAAAAGCTAAACCACACACAAAAGGAGTCGAAGTATATAAATCAGTTACGAACAAGCGTGCAACCGGATCAGCCGTTAATCCTACGAAGTAACCGCGGTATAACCGGATTTAGCCGACGCCAACCGGATATACCCGGTGCACCTGCGATAAGGCTGCGGTTTCTCCTGCGGTACCGAGCGTACTTTGCGTATTGTTAAGGATTTCCCTAAAAGCCTTTGTGCGGTAATTGTGAGGATTACGCAACGTCTTCGGCGAATGGAATTCTATAATACGAGTATATTATAGGTTATATTATATTGTGTGTGAGTTTATTATTATAATATGGTATTGAGAACTTTTTCTTTTTTCTTTCAAATTGTACATAAAAAACAAAACTCAACTATCGCTTAAAAATAAAAACATCACAGTGTAATTTTAGCAGAGATGATGAAAAAATCAGAATGGCTTTCAAGTATAAATATTTTAGTATTTATATGAATGTAAAACGAAAGCACTTAAACATTAATACAATATTAATTAAACTGAACGCAAAACATCTATCGGTTTTAATATACGTCCTTTCACTAATTGAACACGGAACCACAATTATTACGACTGCTAATCAATCAATTTATGCCGCAGTGAAAATAGCGAAATAGAAAATTGAATGCATTCAAATTAAACTAATTCGATTCGGAACAACACGGGCGCTGATGTCAGTGTCAAGAGAATAAAATACTATGTTAGACTCGTATCATTGCTGCACTCTGCATCAAATAATGCTACTAAAATAATAAAGCCTTTGTTAAACTAGGACCTTTCCTTTAAAACACGTCGTTTAGTAAGGAAGGAAAGTTTCAAAATTTTATATATATTGATCATCTAATATGATCCGGATTTCCGGAAAATAATGGCGGATTATTAAAATGTTGATCATACCAAGAATAAAAATATAAGTTCTAATATTAAAATTCGTTATTTGATAACACCAAATCGCTAACCACTTCACAAAATTTGAATTCCGATGCAGTTCACTGTGGTCGCAACACACAAGGGATAGTATTAGAATTTGGGAACAGTTTGATATAATTTTCCGGTATTTTCGGCACCTGTTTAGTATTCCGATCATTGCAGAACAGGATGCAACGTTACATGGCACGTCGCTACGAACGTGACAATAGTGCTGGCGAAAGCCGGGCGGAACCGGTGCAAACCGGAATTTTGCCAGGTAAAACCGGTTATGGATGGAGGATGTGACCGAGGACACATGTTTCTAAAACGTAACAGTGAGTTTGTAATTCGCAATGCAGTTTTCGATTTTCAACATTGATTATCCACTAACATGATATTATTTATCTCTGCAACTTAAAAGGCATCTATGATCTAAATCAATGGTAATACATTTTAGAAGGCTTATAAAATTTAAAAAAAAAACGACCATAGTGTCACTTAGTCTTAAGCTATATGAAACTAAACTTTAGTTTTTTCTAAATTACATATCTCAAATGTTTAATCCTATCCAATTCGACATTGAAACTTTAGCAGCGAAAACCACTTTACGGCATTATACAAATACCATTAGCACAGTGAACATCTGACACCCTTTAATAAATCTCAAAACGCCGAAGATCACCACAAACGCGATCATGTCAACTGAACTCGTAAATCACAACCCGCCCTTAGTTTAACGAGGACAAAAAAATTCGCCGACTCTCGCCACAGACGCAAAGCCGGGCTCAAAACGCGTCTAATTGATCACCGACCGTACCACTAACGCAGTTACTGCAATCGAGTTGTCTGTCACGCCCCACTAACCCCCACTACCCTCCACTTCCACCCTACGAGCCCTCAGGGTTCTCGTTTGATGACTAGGTTCTCTCCAATTAAGGTCTGCGATATGAAATAATTCTGTTTGTAACGGCTGTGGATCTTGATTACGCCAATTTCCAAGAGATGGCGTTGTTGTAATATAATTGATTAGGCAGTTGAAATGGCGCAATTCATTTTTATGGCGCTGGAGATAATTAAACTCAAGGGATACATATTCTCTCTCCAAGTCCAATATTAAAGATATTCTGTTTGACCGATTCATTTATTTCTATCATTCTAATGAAAAAGGAAAAGTGCAATAATTAGATCCATCGCAGCAGTCGATCTTGTCATTATTAAAATATTTATTAAATTTAATGACCTTCAAGACATTCACGTCTTCAACATCTCTGATCAAAGACCCTTTGAAGCCATGCCCGACTAACCCATTCATCACAAATTGCCGGTGTATCAAGTTCCTATATTAATATTCATGGAGCAGACAGGGAGCCGAGACGGTAGACGTTAAATTAATTTCGCTGAAGGGTACGTTTGTCGAGTTTGTATGTATAGCTGTTTGCTCGCTTCTGTGTGTTCGTGCTTGTCATTGTGCTAATTTAGAACACAGTCATCTTACTTCACGCACTAAGAACCTCTTTATTTAGTTTGATTTAATATGGAGAAGGGTTTATAAATCATTTCTTTCTTCTCTTCAAGCACAATTGTTTCTCGATTCTCGTCTAGCCTTAAGTATGCACTTAGTTAAGTGTGCTTCCAAATTTAATTTAGTTAATAAACTAAGTTTAAATGTGTTACTGACATACTTTGCACTATTGTGTCCTAATCTGAAGAACCAAAACAACAGAATTAAACTTTTATTCAATTTTCTCGTTATCAGTTATCACGATTGCATTTTCATTTACGTTGTCGGTACATAAAATAGATAGTAAAACTATGTGGATTTCATAAGCAGTCTTAAAATACCTGCCAGAGTTGTTGGCGACCAACTAGTAACGAATAACTAGTCTCCAGCAATCATCACTGCAACATCATGTTTGATTATGCTTTATTTATTTTCCATTTGATCACAGATGTCATCAATTGCATTGAGATTCAGACGGTCTGTATACCTGTTTGCTACTTCCCTTAATTAACAAACCGTGGGAATTGTTACATGTTCGAATTCGAACGCCTGTTCTGGCTCGTTCAACTCCATCGAGACACGAAACAAGCTACTTGTGTTATATATAAAAAAATAAACTCTACCAATTCAGAAAATCAAACTATGTAGTCTTTTTTTGCAATTTGCAACGCATTGTTCTGCAGCACGGCAAATTACACCTTTTGTGCGAAAGATAGCGCGTTGCAGATATTCTGTATTTTTGTATTCATTTACAGCGTAAAAATGGCGATACTTCACCAACAATTTACTAATGAATCCGCGAATCCTGGTTGCAAAAGGTAATGAAAATTAAGGTATGCGTACCCTATTACAATTTCCCTATATTTTTGTCCATATGTTTCTTAACTTTTATTAATTTATATTTTTATTTATTTATTTCGTTATGGTTTTTTCTAAGTATTATTGGAAATTTGAATGATTTAGATTTAACCTATAATAGGTTTACTATAGCTCAGCCAAAAATTACCCATACCAGTTATTTATTTGAAAATAAAAATCTTTTGCACAACCTTCACTTTCTTGTCATGGACCTACATGTAGGATATAAAAAGAACTAAATACATTCGAACAAAACATACCTTGAAACAGACTACAAAAAACACGGAACCTATCCACGCCATTTCCAAGTAACGTTAACTAATTTCCTGCTGAAAACAGGGAGTCTACAAATGAGCTTACGCTCGCTGACACAACCGATGCTAACACCGAAAATGTGTCAACAGAGAAATCAACTCATTTAAGGCACCATGAAACAGTAGAACCCCTGACACACATCGTGCAACACATGATGGGAGCACTGAGCTCGCTTTTACCTTCTGAAGTTAATTAATGAGTAAACACCTTGCTCCCTAGCATTCAAGCGTTATGGTGTCAAGCATCGAACGAGCCCCTGTGTAATTACCGCTAGTGTGAAAAGCACCAAAAACAACCCTATCGTTGGCATATAAAGTGCAAAATTCAAATGGTCCGCCATTCGGTATAATTCAGAATTAGGTAACGTAATAACGGTTATTAATGAAGTTAAATAGTGCTAACGATAATGTTCCGTGAGCAAGTTGCTCAGATATTACGGACTATATCTCAAACTTTCGAAGATTCGGTACTGAGGAGATAACTCCATTAAGTTTCGAGAGCTTCTTAATAATGAACAGCACATTCAAGGCATTAAAAGTACAAATAAGATTACATTTGGTTTTGGGTCATTTATAATTAATTATTTTATTAGTGAAAATTAGAGACTAAGAATCTTACCTTTTCGAAATGCTTGACTTCGGCCAGCAGCACGAAGTTGATGTGAATGAATCTAGCGTCTTCGCAGGACCTGGCTTTGATTCTGTATCCAGGTCTCTTATGATAATACTTGTAACCCGTATATTCCGAACTATTAATGTCCACTTTAAGCGCACCTTTAAAATCATAGTCCCCGCCACATCCATAACACAGGCCTCTCGTCACAAATTTCTCCCAGGCTTGTGTCCAATCTGGCATACCTGGCTTTTGGCTCGCCCCCGCAATGCCATTGCGAGGGCGGCCTGGCCATGTCCCCGAGTTCCGTTCAGGCCTGAGGCCTCGTGAGGTCCTTTGCAGCTTCCACTCTTCGCAGCTCCGTCTATCAGCTGCTGGTCTCCATCTCCATTTCGAGATCACTGAGTCTTTATTGTTCCTTTCTGTTAGTCCATATGTCTTATCATTATGCAACTTAGTTCAGTAGGTATTGTAGTCTGATTCTTTCCGACTCTCATTGAGAACTAGAGCATTATTTTGTCACAGAAAATTAGTGTCAACAGAGATATGTCAATGATAATACTATTTTGTACTAAAAGTTCCAAAATGTATCATAAAAAGAAATATTAAAAGCGCGATTTGATAAAAATATTTCAGAGCGAGTAAGATAATTAAATTTCATTGTAAATCTTTTACAGTTTATTTTGAGAAAATATTAATAATTCACGCCGTAACTGAATCCGGTAGAAAACAATGAACTTGGAGAACAACCAAGTTGGAGCACATCATAACAAGAGCGTCCATTAAAACCTGGAAATAAGTTGCTCAGAACTTTCTGAATCTTAGAATGAGTTGAAAAACTTGACTCTTTTCCACTTATTAATTAAGGGTAGACGTTGAAAACCGAAACTTGCTTTGAGTAAAATCACTAAATCATCGTGTTTCTTCCCTTCACAGCCCTACGGCATCGGAGACCTATTAATCAAATACTCTCTTGTGATTAATTAGAAAATCAGCAATTAGGAAGGAATCGCCGAAATTAGTATGCCGCGAACATCAAGCGGATTGTGAATCATTTTGGAGAAGGTATATTTATTGAAAATACAATTACATTCTTATACTTGCTATTGATGATTGCTTAATATTGATGAATCAAAAAATGCTAATAGTGTCTAAGTGTGTGAATATCGGCAAAAGCTGCAATAATGCTGCCCCTGTGATGGTCCCCCAAAAATTATTAAAGCCGTGTATATTTATTTAATACATTCAATAAATCATAATGTAATTTATAATAATTTAATAATTTTTTATCACACTGAGTTACTATCCTCATAAATGAGTTAAATAATATCGCTCACAAGATACCATCTTATTCACGCATTGTGTATAACATTCGTAGCAGTAGAAAATGTCCCGGTCGTTTTCGTTGTAAAAAAATCAAAGTCAATTGTAAGAGCCAAATAAAAATATGCGGAGATTAAATGCTGGCGCATCCAAAAACGAGATACGATCCGCGTTTACTTACTTAGTTGGCAATCATTTTGATGCTCTAATCCGACCGCGGGATTAATTTCTTACGCCGGGCCCCCGGCGAAGTGATGATCGAAATTATAATGCTTGTTTCGTAAAAAGCGGTCCCGAGGCAACCGATGACACGAGATTATTTGTAATAATTTAGGAATTTAGGTGCTTCAACATCTTACTATGGAATGGTGGTGTAAGGAACGCTTCTTATTTTAAATTTTGCAACTATATCCTTGTGATTAATACACACGATATGTACATTAATCCAGTCGCGCTAATTTACAAATGAAATATACAATTGCCTTGTTCAATGAAACCCAGTGTGGTGACCGTCCTAATCAAGTTCCATTTGCCTCAGCGCTATATGACGGTAGAATGCATAATCGCATCAGCATAAATTACACAAACGGCATAGAAGAGTGGTCCGCATTATGCAATTAAGCGGATTCCTTCGAAACATACAAATAGAGTAAAGAGCGAAACAATTGTTTCATAGCAATGAAACTCGAGGGTAATTATGCAGATTTTGGAACGCGGCCAGCGAGACTCTGGTACACTTAAAATTCTAGAAGCGAAATATGGTAATTTAAGATTCAATTTTCCAATTTCCCCTTTTAAGTATTTGGGCAATGTTTTTAATTAGCCAGAACTAACCAATTTGCCGTTTGGTCATAGAATTGTAAATAGGAAACAGTTAAGAGGAATGCTATTGTCAGGAAAATGATATCAATAATAATATGCGTGTAAAAAATATATCGACATAATGATAACAACATAGTGATCTCTTTTCTTCTAGTTCATATCACAAAAGCAATATGAAGATAAAAAAAGAGCAATCTGATTGAAACAGATTATGATAAAAGTATCCAATGTAAATCTGTTAGTAAAATCCACAATTGAAATAGTTAGTTTGACTTGTGAAAATTAATAATTTCTGTGAGTTATTAACATAACACATTTGATTTATTACGTCGGAATAAACCATCAAATCAACTAAAATACAATATCACAGATTCACAACACAGCAAAAAGGGAATAGATTAAATAAATGGGTTTGCTGGTTCTGTTTCATGTGCAGATAAAACAGTTAAATCAAATAACCGAGCAGTTTCAGCCAGTGCGAAATTTCTGACTGGAGATATAAACTTTTTGGGTTAAACTAGGTAACTGACAGCGACCGCGATAGCCGGAAATCTGAGCTTTATAAAAAAAACTAGTTTGCACCAGATGAAATCGGATTCATCCGGACAAATCCCGCCTTTGCCAGATTTTTCCTTTGGGGGCGCTCACCCTTTATCTACTTTATGAGTAGCAAATTTCCTGGCGACTCACTTATTACAGACCCGGCGAAAAGATGGAGGTTTAAAGGAGGAATCAATGGGAACCGGGATATACTTTGCATATATTATGTTCAGAATGCTTTTCCTGCATGAACCTTTTTTATATTTGTCATTTATCTTTTGTTTACAGTGTTGGCCTTAGCCTTTAGACATTTTGGTGCAGAATTTAGTATTGATTTTGCAGACCAAAAACCAATATTATTAATGCTTCCTTTAAAATTCAACCGTGTAATGCATTCCTGGTTTGAGAATAATCAAGTAAGTTAAAATGATAACTCTATGTTAATAAAGTCATTAATTTTTTTATACAGTATCTGTAGGTAAAATAAATAAATTTTAAATCAAGTTTATTAATAATACAATACAGTGCAGAATAGCTTAATAAATCTATTGAAAATAAACATAACATTAAGATATCAGAAGTGAATGGGCCAGTGCACGTAAATTTACCATTCAATACGTTTTTAATCCGGACGATTTTCACGAGTCCTTGCGCGACTCGGTCTCTAAATAAACCTAGTAGAGAAGTGTATTAAGCTTCAGAGCCGTTTAAGATCCACGGAAATGAAGAAATCCGGTGCGGGCTTGGCAGAATTAATGGAATCTTGTACGGAGCGGCCAGCGATGAAAAATGCCTCGGGAGGCTATTTTCGTGGTAAATTTATATCAAATAACTCGAGAATTTCTCAAGATTACGTTTTATTAAACAGTGCCCTGGGATTATTAAAATTTTCAACGAAATCTCCAGTGGACAGGATATGAATGTTTTTGATGGAAATTACGGCTGCAACGGCTCTCCAAATATTAAATGTTACTTAATCCAAGGCCCTGATTTCATGGGGGGCAAGATAGATGATGACTTTCTACGTCCCTTCAACTGTATTTGCGTAAAAAATCAGGTCAATTCGCTTCTCGGCGAAAATATATAGAATCTTCGCGACAGAGATGGGCTATGTCTGTAAGTAATTTATTAGATATGAAGAATG
>DWNJ01002095.1:0-10969 GCA_018250275.1 Udranomia eurus
GAATTAAAATATTATTTGATAGATGTGTTCGCAGCGATATCGCCGGAAAATAGGTGAAACGAACGTGTGCATACGTGTCTTAGGCATAAGGCACGCCTCTCCCGGCTACTTTTACATTCTATTTACTTCTCTTTTCTTCGCTTACTCGCTCGCTCATCCAGGAAATAAAACAGCTTTTAAAACGTAAATTTGTAAAAATATATTTCGTCTATCGTTAGGAACTTTACGATGATCAAACTAAAAAGAACGTGTTATAATATAATAAAATATATTTGAGCGACTGGCGTACAATAACGATTTTTTAATGTAAATAAATAAGGCAGAAGATAACCTTGTATTAGCCATTGCGTCATAGGTGGCCATTAAATAAAACGCTCAATATTATAGTAGCTCTCCCGAGACGGTAGTCGCGCCAAGCGCTATTAAAAATGATTTAGAGTCTGTGAAACGGTAACCCAGTGCCCTGTCGCCTTTGTGTACATCTGCGGAGTCTGTGCGTTCACCTTTTTTCACCATTTTGTAACCTAAATAATTTAATTGGTTATGTTGAACACAAACTATTCACGTTCCATCGTAAAATAAAAATAAAATAATTTATTGTTGACTGTTTGACAAAAGACTTAATTTGTTTACAACAGTCTACCCTATTCGGGCATAGAATGATATTATTTATAATTAATGTAATAGATAATACAATAATCAATGTTTAAGTATTTTATATTTAATTTGGTTTTGTTTCATTTATTTAGGGTTTTTATTTATTTATTTATGTATCGTTTAACCTTGTAACATATTAGGGTCTATGAAAAAAACTATAGTATTTTTAAATCAGTTTAATCAGTAGCGGAACGGCATTTTCCAGATTATCTCTAGTTGTTGTGATAGATAATACAAAATAGACATCATTTCAAATATCTATGGGATGGAATCCAACAATAATAAGGCATTTGAAATAAATACTTCCTTTATGAGACCTAGAAATTGGAGCAGTAAAATCGTTCCGGGAACGTTTGTTATATTAATGAGAATCGCAAACGACCCACCTAGGAAGTATTTCTAGACGGCAAATGTATGATGTACGTGAATGCATTGATGCAGCTAATGTGCATTATACGTCATCGTAACAATGCTGTTCCACGCCCGGGGATTTTCCCAGATTCAAATAAATTATATCGTAGGGATTTCTAGATTATGTGAGACCGACACAGTAATTATTAAGGAAGCAATAAAGGTTTTTATTTATTACAATACTTATAAATTTTATTAATATTTTTTAAAAATATCAAAAAAAATTACATACTAATATATTTAATTATACATCGTTCGAGGTTCTTTGTTATAAACCATAGGAATGTGCGGAGACGGCCTCATAAAATTTAAGTAGACCATAGTTTACCATGCTTGCCAAAGTCAATTTAATTACCATTTACCCCACGATGATATTTTCTTATTTAAGATCTACCAAGAGCACAGCTAAAATAATGACGGTTTTCCAGTATTTGGCCCTAATCCACAAACAGTGGCGTGTTGATTACTTCTGAATACCCTACCTATGTAAAATTTACACATTTGAAACATTACGAAATGCGTAATATTCTTTTGACATCCACATAATTTCCAGAAATGTTATAGTAATTTGTTGTTTTTAATTAATCGGGAGTGATAATTTGGGTCGAATAGAATGAATCGATGAAAATAACACATTTAACTCACGCTGGTTCAGAAAAGAGAAAAGCGGAAGGAACATTGATTATAGTCATTATACAGATCATTTAAACAAATGCAGATATTTATGTACACATTTCAATAAATTAACTTCTGGAACACCACCGCAGGTAACAAATCATTAAGAATTCCCATTACTATAAACGATAAGCTAGTTCGTTTACAGTTACCGAATTCGGGCTGCGGTAAAAACTGTCGCAGTTCATCCTCCTTCCACCAACCACTAATTTGAATTTTCAACTGAACAGCGAAAATCCAGTTCAAGTACATTTAATAGTCACTATCTGTTCTATACTTATGTTATAGACTGATACAGATAAATATCCAGAAAATAATACAAATAATTGGAATAATTTTATCCAATTTCAGGGAAATTAAGGAGAACGAAAAATTTAAGGTTATTTTGTTTGTTTCTTATATTTTGTAAGTAAATTCCACAAGATCCAAAACACCTTTGTATTCGCCGAAAACAGTGTCTACAAAGATGCAGAGGTATAAAAGTGGAAACACAAAAGTTCTGCATAATGACACTCTTGAAGAAGATGAGATGTTCGTTTTCTCATGTAGCTTCTACCTCATCACTATCTATGTAGATATATTGATATAGAAACGTATGTATCTACAACTTAGGATTTTATTAAAGAAATATTTTTATCTTGTTGTGTTTTGAGTGTCCAATATTTTTAGTGTACAACATTATCAATTAAGAAACAGTATTAAAAACTGCTTGTTTAATAAACAAACAATAAACAACATCAAATATATACATAACAATAAACATAACCTTATATCTGAAAAGGAAACCTAGCTTATAAATGATATAAATAGGTATTCCATTTGCCAAAACGAAGTATTCTTTCAGACAGCCCGAATTTCGTTTACTTAATTTTCACTGACAGATCAAATCTTCGGCTGATGAATGCTTTAGTAGCCGCGCATTTTTCTTTGCGCTTTACCCGGGATTTGTGAATCCCTTTGGAGTAGTGATGAAGGAGGGTATACATTTCTGCTACTGGAACACGTGACGTTGTTTCTAAAGATATAATAAATAGTCAGGGGATGATAAACGATGTAATTGTACATTCATAACAACATTCTTTTGCGAACTTTCTATGTATACTGGAATAGGAAACCAATTCGAAATAGTTTGTGATCAGAGAGATTTAATGACCATTGAGTTATCGGGTGAGATAAGAATGCTATCGGTAGTTGCGGGATTTGAGAATAGCGCTATGGTATACCCTGCCTCAAATCGGCACACCGGTAAACGGGCCATGATGTCTCTTCAGAGATGTGCCTATAATGGACGATGTGCTAGCGTGTAATCAGAAGGTTCTATGTTCCTAGGTGCCCCGGACAAGCAGCACTGGATAGAAATCCAACATAACCCTGTATAGCTCCCACAATATCGAATATCTGTACAATTTTGAGATTAGGAGACATGCTCTTCGCATACACATTTACAGACAGACGATTACTTGCAAATGTCATTTTGTAGACATTTTATAATCGTATTCTTATTACACTGAATTTTTTGGACCGTAAGCCAGCAATAGACTCATGACCAAGTTCCTCTCGGACAATAGCTGTATAACAAGCGTAGTGTCGTGTCGTATCTATAAATTTTATTGTATTATCATAATATTACTTATAGCTACTGGTTCCGGTTGTTAACATTTAACCTAGCACCCCTCTCGAAGGGGTTTTTACTAAGTACTATTCAGAATCAGATAAGTTACTAATCAGAATCTCAGCCAGTAATCTGCAATCGGACAAAGATGAAGTATACTCCATAAACCACTCAATTTAGGAGGGCACTTTGAACTTTATAGAACGGTTATATCGAATTCAAAACTGTCTCCCAAGTTGTTTTATTGTCTGACGTAATTACGTACCTATATATTACAAGCTGTCGCCTGCGGCTTTACCCGCGTTAAATATTAAGTATAATGGCATAGCTTTTTCCATACATTACATACATCCACGTTATATTTTGGTCAATTTACACAATATCTTCAGGATGACCCTATCCCGGTCCCCGTCCACGTACCTGTCCCACTTCTCATCTCCGTCCTCAATTAATTTGGATAACGATTAATATCCAGGTACGAATAATGTGACCTAGTTTGTACCGGAGTAACTATTGCACATTTTAACAGAAATATGTAGTTATTGTGAAATTACTAAAATAGACATTATGGTATCGAGGACTTTTTTGTACATATTTATGTCCTCTATAAAAGAGTAAAGCACCTACATCACTCTGCTCAATTGTCAATTATCTCCGCAGCGTACGCAATACCTATAAGGATTATTTTGTATTCAATGCAAACAAACAAACAATCAAATTTTTCTTCATTATAATATTACCGTATAGATATAGATTATATTGCTACAATATTGTGATATACAAACCAAATTCAAGTAACAAGTTAACAAGATAAATGTACCACTTGCTAGAAACCCCGAGGCGCTTCACTGGAGACGTAATTGAGTTACCAAGTTGCCATGACGCTGAACTTAGATTGTGATGGAAGCGGAATTAACCAGATATTCCTGTATACATAAACATACGGATTGATTCTAAACTAAGATAAGTACTTTCGTAGCGTAGAAGCACTGTTAACCCAGATAATCTTGAGACATTGTGAAACGTTGGCGACAAAATCGAGCGATGACGATCTTGATCATCTAAGCCTTCCACATCATATTGAGTATTGCACCTAGGTACATATGTCTGGCGCCGTCATAAGATCAATGGCATTCGTAGCTCGTAATATTACAAGTGCTACGCAGTTCACGTTATACAATTCGTAGAACAGCACGAATTGATCACACAACTTAAAGTTGTTTGACCGACTACAATTTTATTGATCCTTTACATAACGTTAATTCGTCACTTATAATAACACAATTACAATAACATTAATTCATACTAATATTATAAATGTGAAAGTATCTGTCTGTTACCGTTTCACTCTTAAACCGGAGAACCGATTTAGATGAATTTCGTGGTGGATAGTTTGACAGTAGGCAAGGACTTAAAATGTAAAACTACCCAGTTTTATTTGAAAAATTATCCCTTAAAAAGAGAGTAGTGAAAATGTATATAAATTATATCGCTAAGACTACAGTTTTTACTACTCTATTATAGACGCTTATGGATATTTTTAATCAACTCAAGACCGGATCGAAGTTTTTTTTTTTTATGCCTGGGGTGTAGCAAACGAGCATGCAGTCCACCTGATGGTAAGCGGTCACTGCCGCCCATGGACATCTGTAAACAACCCAAGGCAGAATCGAAGTTCTTTCTTTCTAGAAATAGGTGTGGCGGTGGTGCCTCCGGAGTCGAACAGTTTCAAGGTTCTACCACCTTCAGTGGTTAGTGACCAACCAGTATGCCGGATGTTTTCAAACCCCCACATGGACTCTGACACGGTTTAACGACTGCTATCTGTCGATAACAACCTGGACCGACTGCTTAATGTGCCCTTTTCAAATTAAATATGTTAGTGAATAAACACCTTTTTTTTATACATATAATCCTATTCTTATCACTGTTCAAGTTTCCGCGATAGAGATTGTATTTCGTATTCGTAATCGTCGATGCGATCTATTTATTTGTTTTAAACTAACTTTCACTCGAAGGTACTTATAGTGTTGAATAGTTGGCTATAAAGGTCTTTGCATATTACAAAAGATTAAACTAAGAGTCTTCCGCGTGTGATAAGTATTCCTTGAACGAAAACATTTTCATTGTTCCTAATACACTGCTGCTGGTTGGTTACTAATAATGCTCCTACGACTTTATTATGTGGGTGTTTCCTCGGAGATAAATTTCTACGAGCAAGATGACAGACGGCCGTTATCGACTGAGGGCGGTTAAAGCCCCGTATGGCCGGATTAGTTCTTGCTCGCCGAGAAATATTGAAGAATCATGTGTAACCGAGATAATGGCTAGATGGATGGAAGGGATGTTTTTGTTACTCCAATAACAGAGATATATTTTCTTACTTAACCAACTTGACTGAGGGTAAGGCGGGTGACATATTTTTCTTTTTTGAAGCAAGTTAAAATATAACCAGGGAAGTGCAATTAGGGATCAAACACGAGAAAACGTTTTAGCCCTCGTTTCCGAACCCTTTATGTATTGGTATTATATTGTTATATACATATCGGGACCGGGCCAGTCATGCTAAATATGATACATGCAGCAAGGTAGGTACGCGCAGGTGTAAATATTATAGCAATATCCACATTGGGCATTTAATAGTAATAAATGTGAGCTCATAACTATAGGCTCAACTCGTATGTGTCGTAAAATATGTGTTTCCTTGAACGTCATAAGAAAACAAATACAAGTTATATAACAATGTCCGGCCTATAGCATAATAATACAATAGATAGTGCTTACAGAATGAGCAGGATCATTCATATTCTGTACATTACACGCAACTTTTGTAGAATCGATGTTAGATAGTGTTTGAGTTACAGACCGAGACTAATCCTCGGGCCTAGCACAGATGATAGATCATCGTTTTAGAAGATTTATTACCGTCCTGTAGAACATGAATAGATGAACAAAGACGTGAATGGATGACAGGGAATTATCATTCATTGATTTTGTATCCCGAGAATCTGTCCTTGGAAGTAAATGATACGGGATTTTTGGCTCCTTTCTGTGTGTTACCATGTATAAAAATTCATAATACGATCTTACATTAGCAACGGCCGAAAAATAGGCTACCCCTAGTCTATACCCTTCACTATATACCTACTTTTTATTTCATTTGTTTTTTATAATCTTAAGGTTTTTATAATTTTAATATCTATTTTCTATAATCCTTATAGCGTAAAGACATCTTAAGGTTCAATTATAAATGGGTAAACAGTAAAAAATTATGGACCGGATGGCTTAATAGTTTAGATTTTTTTTAAATATGTTCGTCACTATATTTCGTGGTTTGCTTTTGGCAGCATACCGCATATATTATGTCTTGAAACACAAACATCTGTAGTAACCCGATAGTACTGTTTGTTAAGTATTCCCTCAATTTCTCCGATATAGTGCTTCTTCTTATCCTTCGTATCTGCAACTTTTATTACTACGTTTGTTTTTCTACCGGTTTTTAGGCTCCCTTAGCCTAATACTAGGTTGTTAGGCTAAAAGAGGCGTTCAAATGCGATACTTAAATAAAAATCTATTATGTCTGTATATGGTGTCTGTTTATTTTATTTCAGTGCAGTTAAATTAGGGAATAAAGAAAAAAAATACTTTCTTACGCAATTGAGAATAGTCTGTTTTTGACAACTATTTGATTAAGGATACCCTAAAGAAGTATAGACTTTAGGAAAATAATCCTTTACAGGCTTTACGTAGGATCCATGTAGGTATAATTAATAGATTATATTAGCTGTTATTTACTTTGACAAACATGGCTATGTTGTCATCATACCTACAAACAATTGTTTAATTATCGTGTGATGAATAAACTAGACGTGAGTCAGATTCTTATACGTTCAGAATATCGAATATTAAATTCGACTTTTCAAACGAGAGCTAGCTCTACTCGGATCTATTACAGAACTAAATGAACTAATTGTGTTTGGTTCGGCCAGCTGCAGTATTTTCGTATGTATCCTCAATGCTCGTGTGTGGCGGATGATTCACCCGCCCTCATTGCTTTGGTCACACGCCGTCTTGTCTGTGTTTGTGTCCTCTAACAGGTGTCCCGCTTTCTAGCCCGAGGAGGACATGGGACCATTACAATACGTGTATAATACAACTGAAATAAAGCATTCTGGGAGTGTGACTACCGTCTGTCGTCTGCGATTCGCGTTAAAAAACTTTTTATTATTTTACTTTATTACTCGTGCGGGATAAATAAAATCCTAGAACGCATTGCTATTATTATAGATGTACTTACCGCACGCAAATTTTACTTAGCGCACGCTGATTCACATTGCAATTATGAAATTATCAAACAGCACTTATCTGCCATAACAATGCTCTCTCAAATACTATTTATCCTGCATTAGTAATGAAAAAACAGTACATGCGTACACTCGTGTGGTGTTGACAACTTACCACACTCGTGGTATATACACCATTGTTAAAAAAACCGTTGCCAATACAAACATACATACATGCAAAGCATCGTTAATGATTAAGATCTAAGAGGAACATTGGAATTTCTGTTCTGTTTCGATGTGTATATTTGACGGTTATGGATGACATAAATCACATAACTTGGAAAGCTTAAAATTCGATACAGTTTGTAACATAATTTACTTGCTATGTCTATATACATCGTTCATTACACATTTATGTACCTAAAATAGTGGGTTTGAAATATGTATACATTTATAACACGAAAACATGATAGTTTATTAACGAACCAATAATAGACTTAGCAACGTTGTTTTATCAATATCACAATCGTAATGAGGACGCGAGCAGTGAATCACCGGCACGCTAGAGTTAAAAGTAGTCTAGCCTAGCTTCAGTCACAGTTGTAAATATATTTGGTTAAATATATCTGATCAATTGTTAAAGAACTTTTTAACGTCATCTGCCACGTTTTCATGTATTTCTATAGCATGCGTTACATTTTTTTACAACTCAACACAAAATAGGATCGAAGTTCTTTCTAGGGTCGACCACAAATGCGTTGCTATCCCTGAGGGCTACGTTGAAACGCCTCGGTTAAGTATGTCTCCCTGACCACACCCTTCAAACCCGAACACAGCAGCAAGAATATTGCTGTTATAAGGCAGATATAGATGTGACGGTGGCACCTCCGGAGTCGAACCGTAAAAGGTTCTACCACCTTTAATACATGAATTCGGTCTGGTAACAGATTTTGTCTTGGCAGCCAAAGTGGTAGCCAAAAGTCACAATCATTGCGAGGTTTTACAAACGAAACCGTAGTAGGAATCATAATAAAATGTAATGCAATGAAACACAAAAAAAATTATTTGCTAGTAGCAGCACTACCGCTGACCAGATCTAGGTGACTAAGGGAGTTGTACAATTTAATGCGTTTTCTTTAGTTATCTAACAACACATTAAATATTCTCTATACAAGCGAGTCTCCTGTTATTTTTAGAGTTGTTTACAAATTAAGTTGTACATTCGTCAATCATTACTCACACACAAATTTTTATATCTATGAAATAAAAATGTCGCCCCAATATTATAGCACGACATCAAGAGAAGCTCACTGAATTATCCGCTCGCTTAAAAGCCGATTATTTTAAAGTCGTCTCGTGTCTGTCGGCTCCGGTTAAAGTTGTTTACCGTCTGCAACCGCTGGAAACATAGTGACTACGCCGCGAATAAAGTGACGGTCGTGGAATATGGTAAATGTAGAAGGTAGGGCTTATGCACTAAAAATTATGGTACTGAAATCTTTCTTATTCTATGTAATACTAAATACCAGGCGTACTTCGTACCGCCACAAAATAATTTCCCGGTGCCCGTCCTCGTCCCTGTTCCTTGTAGTTTTGACCGACTTAACAGGTTATGAATCGAAACACAGCGCCATCTATATTGTTACCTAAGTTAGGTAGGTATGTTACCAACAGTCATCATAACATATCTACTAACAACGTCATCTGTTGGAAACTTATTAAATTAATCAATATTATACTGCTTTGTCATTTAAAGAAAACAATTTTGTAATAAAATAAAAATAAACTGCTCTATATTTTAGTAAAAGTTCCATCAAAATCGGACCAGTCGTTTCTGAGATTACCCCGTACAAACGGAATGACAGCCAGACAGACAGACATTTTAAAAATGGTTGTTTAGGCATTGGTATCGTAGAAATAACACATAAACCCCTAGTTATTTTGAAATCACAGACAGACGCTTCAATTTTATTCATATGTATAGTATAGACTGTAAATACGAATGTGAGTTTCTTACGCTTTCATCACATACTTGATCATTGTTAATTTGTTAAAGCATCGTACACGATAATTGTGTCACCTAATAACTAGGTGTCTACAAAAGGTGGACTCATCATGAAATTACATGCACACATTGTCAGTGATACAGAAAAGAGGGGTACATTTTATCCAGGAAGTCCTGTTTCCGAGGAATATAGAAACCCAAGCGCAGCTACAGCGTAAACTAGTTATGTTTTAGCCAAATGTAAACGTTTAGATTTGTGAATGTTTGTTAATTTTTAATTCCGTAACGCCACAACGAATTTGTATATAGAATCGGAATGAAATTTAGTAGGTAAATATTTTGTTTCCCGAATTAATGTGAGAGCTATAATTTGATTCGAGTTATTTAGGGATTTCCATAAATTTATGAGTGTTTAAAATAATAATTACTATTTCATAGATAGCTATAAATACATGTGTTAATCATAATATTATGATCGATGAACGAGTAATATTTTGCATAGCAAATGTCGAAATGCATATTGATAAACAATTATGCGAATTTTATCCGATTACGATTTATTTTTCGTTATCTTAAGGCATCCGTCACACTGAATTTATCCTGCATGCCAGTTAGCAATAACATTAAAAAGACCCTGTGTATTTGTTTACCATGATGTCGTTCTCGTTGTCGGTGTCGTTTATGTTTTTAAAGAATGGATTGACAAGATCAATCTATAAAACAATTGACAAAGTACCGTGAGTACTCACAGAATATCTTTACATTCTTAGGTGGCTTACCGGCGCTTCGACGTAGCGCTCACGTACGAAATTCTTGTTTGAGAGTTAGCTGGAATTTAGGGAATCGGTTGAACAGTTCCGAAGCGTATTCGGCACGTATAAACAACATTACCCGAGTTTACTCGTATACATACTTACAATTCCAGTAGACAAACATTGGAAATAACTTTTTCAACAGGAGCTCGGTGCTTATCCAGTAAATTGAAGTTGATTCGAATAAGTTTCAAGGGGCACTTTCGCGTGGAGTATTGATTTAATTGGGTGAGTTGAATTTTATCAATGTAACATCACCATTTTATTCATACCACTGACGTGACACACAGCCGGTTGTAGCTCGTCGTTTCTGGATGCGTTTGGTACCATGCGGTTGATACCTCATACCTCTAGGAAACGAATAAAAATAACAATATAGTAAGAGGCAGTAACAATTGACCTATCGATAGAATATGTACATGGGTTTAACCAAGGTCGGAAGGTGGTAGAATCTTTTACGGTTCGACTCCGGAGGCACCACCGCCACACCTATTTCTGCCTTATAACAGCAGTA
>DWNJ01002096.1:0-10968 GCA_018250275.1 Udranomia eurus
AAAATATAAATATTTAACAACTTAATTATTTAAAGAAATACAGTCGATTTTTGTCGTCCGCTAAGCGATCTCTAGTTTAAGTAAATAGTTGTTTGTTTCATTTTCAAATTAATTATTATAATAATTTGTTTCCTATTATGAATGTGTTTTTTCTTCTATGGCCTACATATTTTTTTGTAAATGAGAGTAAAAAGGTATTTCTCTAAATTAAAAATGGCACTTTTCTCTTTTTTATTCTCTTTCTCTCTCTTTAAGCCTGTATTAGTCATCTGCTGGACATAACACTCCCAGGCGCAGCACCGAGCTCGATCTTCGGCCTTCGGTTCCAATTGTTTCCCGACCTTATTATACGTGTACGCTTTATCTTACACAGTATTATGTGTCTGTCTGCAGGTGGACACATGGCGGTACCGGGCTCGAAACTATATAATGTACGTGCCGGAGGGGGTGCGGCCGCAGGAGCCGGCGCCGCGGCCCGCGCTGCAGCACCGCAACACGCGGCTGCGCGCCCAGCCCTTCGACCACGACAAGAACAAGGAGCAGATCAGCGCCATCGCGCGATCGCAGGTGCGTGACGTACGTGCACGGTGGGCGTGCACGTGTACGTTGTTTACGTGCATAGCGTGTATAAGTGCATTGCCAACGTACACGGGAGTACATGCGTGCGTATACGTAGAATGTGCATAGGTGTAGAAAATACTAGAAACAAATCTTATTCCTGAGGAGTAAAAAAAATGTTTTATATGGCCAACGGTCATGTATTTATTGTTAAATAAGTATCTTAGTTATCTAAGTTAACAAAGTTTGTACATTTTCGATGTCATGATAGTCTCCTATATATTTGAAGAAATCAAAGAGACCGAAATGGCAAATAAGACCCCCTTGTTATACTTTCCTAACATTAGATTCGGTATAGCTAGCTAGCCAGTCGAGCTAGCTAGTTGAGCTTATTGTCAATCATTCATGCTGTACAGGACGCGAACATCGTGGGCAAGATCGGCGTGGACGGCAGCAGCGTGAGCGCGGCGCGGGCGGGCGCGGGGGAGGGGGCTCACGAGTACGTGGTGGCGGAGTCGCCGCGGCCCGGGGCCGGGCCCGATGCGTCGCCGCTCATGACCTGGGGCGAGATCGAGGGCACGCCCTTCCGGCTGGATGGTGGGGATACGCCGCTGCCCGCGTGAGTACATGGGCATTAATACCCCTTCTTCCCCAATATTAGAAACCCATTAAGTGTGTCTATCTAATATTTAGTAATTACCAAAATCATCAATTTAAAATGCATTATGCCAGAATAACAAATATTAAAATGTTTAAGAATCTTATAGGTTCTTTATATTGCTAAAAACGAGCACTAGCCTAAAGTATGCTTGTCTGATATCATTTTCAGTCGTGTAATTATCGTCTTGAATGATACCTGTGTCCAGATGTAGACTAACATACAGTGTACATAAAACGTTTGTATGTATGGTGTCGCAGCGCGGGCGCGGGCGCGGCCTACCGCATGCTGGAAACGGGCGCGCGGGAGCGCCTCGCGCTGCGCCTCGCCGAGCGCGCCGCGCGCCGCCGCCGCGCCGCCTCGCCGCGCACCCCCTCCGCCTCGCCGCACACGTCAGTATACACACACACCCAGGCCCGAGCCCACACACAGAGATATACGGACGCAAGCTTCCATGCCCGCACGTTGACTAACACGAATGCACATAAATACACGCTTGCTGGATGCATACGCATGTTTACATATGTATGCAGACACGTGCACACACTCAGCACACACATACACATGTACTTACCTACGCGTACGAGTACCTACACATACACGCACACATTCACGTGCACGCACGTTATAGAATATCTCTGTCTACATTATAATTTATCAGAAGTGTACACGCCGCATTTTTATTTTTAGTTATGATGCCATTTTGAAACTTTTCATTAGCACGCGCTCACAAGTACTGTGATATGTTCACCAGGGCCACTCAGACCTATTGACAAGATTCATTGATTACATGTGTAGTCACATTAATTTATTGGTAAATTTCTAACGCGCAAAACACTTGGCATCTTGTCAAGCATGACACAAAGAGGGTAAATGATGCAGATCATGCAATAGATCTTAGTGGACATGACGGAAATGTTAATAAATAATGTTTTCTTAACAGATTCCGAACGAACACGGAGCGGTTAGCGAGCATGTCGCCGGCTGCAAGAAAATTGGCAGCTAAGCACCTGCTTTCTCCCAGGCTCAAGATGACGCCCAACGCCATGGGCATAGTGCCACACACGCCGAAGACCCCGCCCATTCAAAACAAACCCTTAGTGGCAACACCTAAAACTAATAAACACCCAACGACTCCACAAGAACCCGCAACAGATAATATAACAGTTCCTGGTGGAACGAACAACCTTACAGATAATTTACTGCAGATTAATGTCGCCAAAAGGACCAGATTAAAAGCACAGGACTTTTTCAAATAACTCTAACCTGATAATATAAGTATTTAATAGCAGTTAAGCTATATTACGATTATGTCTTAAGTACTATGTTAAGATGTACGTAGACCGTGAGCCAGTGTCATTGTTCGTTTTATGTCCTAATGTACTAAGTAAACACTAAGAATGTCAACTCATCCCACAAGTTTTAGGAGTTTGGGAGTTTTTTTCGTGAAATGGAAAACTCATATAAAAAATCAAGAAATCTTTAAAAATAATGTAATGAAAAAGTTTTGCGACTTAACAGTTTTCTTTCTATACTGCATATTTAATTATATTTTACTGCAAATAAAACACATACACACGACGGTAGAAATTTGCCGTATCTCGAAAAACATTCGTCGCTATATTTAAGAAAAACTCGTTTTAAAAGTAGACTTGGACACATTTAAATCTAAACGTGATAAAATTTAAATTAAAAGACATGCTTTCGAATTTTAGAGAAGTTGATTTTCTTAATCTTTTAACTGTTCTGTAAAGTTCGGTTTTATGATACAGGAATTACGTTTTCTAACGATATATGCAAATCCATCTCAAATGCGTTCCTTTGATCATATCATTGTCCATCCAAAGATCCGCTCATTTAAGATAAAATTTAAGAATATTTATATTCATAACGTGATGAGATAATGCTGTCACGTCATCTAAAACCTAAGTAAATAATATTAAATAGATTAATACCAAGTTTTACTTCTAAGTTATATTAATACTAAGATATCAATAGTAGATCCGCGGTAATCCGACAAACGTTTTGCAAGGCGGCGGGTTATCTTATTTGCAGGACTATACAGTACTGCACAACGGGGAGCTGCTGCCAGAATACGGGGCGATCTCCCCAACTTTTCGAAAAAGCCTACGAATGCCTAAGTAATATAATCCGGCACATTTCATATTAAAGCTACGTACGACGTGGAATGCATATACCACTTCCTCTCACCACTACCCTCTTCCTCTCCACTGCCCGATGCGTACGCTGAACACGTCAACTGTTTATAAAGTGAAGTGAAAATGTGGTAATGTGGATTAAATTTTTATCCATTTTTTAAATTGTTAATTACTCCATTTTTGTACTATACAAAATGATGATAATTCAGTGATAATAATTCAATTCAATTCATAAAAGTATGCCATTTTTCATCAATGTTTCCTTACGACGTTATTACGTAACATTATCGTCCGTAAACCGAGTTTACAGACAACGAATTTTTTACAATATCTTATATGCTGGTAAATATAATATAAGTTAATCCTGGAAAATAAGTTACCATTACCAAAGTCATGCAGCGCTTTTTGGTTCCAATCGCGCATTCAACTATCTCCTTACACCCTTGTGATTTTTTTCCAAACTCCTGTCCCCTCGTTTGGAGTCTCACGTGATTGATAGACCGTCCATTACAAGCGTGTCAGATTACAAACGATGCCGGATTACCGGCGGTCTACTGAAGTGTACCAATCATTTGAAAAATTTACAAAGTGTCATTAAATTACAGTTACGTACATAATTTTGTAACAAAATGTAAATTTACATTTGTATTGTGAAACGAAAAATAAAACAAGATGCCAACAATAATACTTTTATTACCTTATTATAAGATAATTGTCTTGTATACGTCATATTCTAATTGTACAAACACAAAATTTAATTGCGTTTTGAGCAACCCTAACTAATATTAGATAAAAATCTACATGTCTTCTTGTTTGTCTATATCTAACGTTGGAAATATTTTTTTTAAAAGTGGGCTGCCTTTTTTTTAATACTAAACAACTTAAGTTATACAATTATCTATAGAAATAATAGCAGTACTTCACTTTAATTAATTAATCATTGACATTATATTTTATTGTATACTATAATACAAACTTTTTAAATTATTAATGGTAATATAATTTATACATATTTGTGTAGACACATTGACTATTACAATTTCAATTTAATTAGATAAAAGTATCGAAAAGTAAAATAATAAAACAAAATACATACTAAAATACTTGCACCTACTATATAGACTTAAAGAGTACACAAAGATCTTGCTGCATAGTGCATAGTCTAAGACCATTCTAAGCAAATAATACGTCAGTGTACTGAGAATATTCTTATCTTTATGAAGTGACGTAATATTTACCGGTGGTAAATATTAAAGGCAAATAGTCTTGTTATAAGTCAATATCGCAATATAATAAGAAAAACGTAAATAATATGCACATACCAATGGAAATAGTTATAGTATGGCAATAAAAACTCACTCGACATTATGAATGCATGTAGGCAAAAATCATACTCTATTCCTCGCGACGTTTTTTAATACTGTTCATTATAATTATTGTATGATACTTAATATGATATCGACAATATGTATCGCTATTCATTACGATAGGACATATTATGTTTAATTTACATGGTTATAATCGTAAGTTAACCACAATTAGTGAAAGATAATTCAAGTTTAATAAATGTACAATCGTATTTGATTTTACTTCTTAAATATCAGAATTGAATATTCATTTACTCCATCACTTTTTGAATTAAAATATCAGGTTTTCTTGAACTTCATTAAAGGAATGAAACAGATCATTTTTAAATATCTGCACATACGTGACAGCAATTAAATTGTGCATAACGTGCATTTATGTAATTTTGTAACTATCTAGTAATCACTGTCAATTTGTCAAATTATCCCTAATGATAAAACTATTATGGTCATAAATTGTAAGATTAAATTATATGTAGGTATTATAAGTATAAGGTACACGTATACCCATAGCAGAGGTATATTATAACCAGCCTAGATATATTTGCGCGGTGCCTGTAGTTACGGGACTTACAGAACGGTAGGTCCTACGTGTCGTAAGAGGCGACTAAAAGGGAAAGAGGAACCGTCTAGTCTACGTCTTCGTTGTGAGTGGTCTCACAACAGCATACACGGCGAAAACACCGTGTGCGTCTCAGGACACCCGGAAGAAATGATTACTTAAACTAATCTAAGTTCATGTTTCTTTCATCTCCACTTTCAATAGCGGTGATAGTTTTAAGTTATATTCTCACTGTCAACATTAGATGTGTATCGCACACTAAACACCGAGTCATGCGAAGAGAGGAGAGAGAAACGTCTGTCCAAAATACAGTTAGAGTGAGAGGAGCCTGCCTGCCGCTGCATGATAGAAAGGGAAGCTAGATAGACTGGCGCCGCATCGCGTTACTTAACGAAGTACAGTTTACCCTCCCATAAGAAGTTATCAATTCAAAAACTAATTTCTTGTAGACAAAAAATGGAAATGCGAAATTGATTTTTTTAAACCGAAACGCAGTCTCAATACACAGTTACGTACTAGCAGTCGAAATTTATTTTCTTTATAGTTTATCCATAGTTCTTATATAGCTATAATAGTAAGTATCATATTATCACCAAAAAAGCGACAGCACTTCTTTGTACCACGGCACAGGCGGCTTCGTCTTATAATATTCTGCATTCGGTTTAGGTTCAGCGTCATCTATCGGGTCTTCGGCGAAAATGTTGACATACGATGCTAAAACGCCGTGTCTGAAGAACGCTAAGTAAGGTAGGTACTTCATTAACAGCAAACTAAACTTGAAGTTCAAATTGAAATACCAACGCCCTAACCAAGTGGTGTAGAGCATAGCGTAGATGGAATAGAACCCGAGCTTGCTTTTGCCGGCCTTGTCCAGCCTTTTGTACTCGGGTGCAGATTCTAGTGTGTCGTAGTCTCGGAGGTAGAGAATTTTAGGCGCTCGCGCTGGCAACCCTTCGATCGCACATTTGTGTATAAGCGCCGATGAGTCCACACCTGAAACAGATTATAAATGTTTAAAAGCTTTTGCGGAAATCATAGAGTATAGAGATTGATTTTTTATCAATTAAGACCTCTATCTAACTATATACAAATTGTAGTATTATAGTTTTATGTTTAAATTTTAAATTCAAAAATGGTTTATTTAGCTCTACACACATTACGTAACGGATATACCTACGTTTTAGGCTACTATCATATTGTGGGCGAACTAAAGCTGGACATATGTTTTCAATCAACCACTGTCAACTTACCAACATCACTCGACCTATCCCTCAACTGTTGTTTAATACGCTTCTGTAACTCGATTCTTTCGTGCTCCGTGTAGAAGTAGCCGGGAACGTCCGCCAGGTACTTGGTCCAGTAGAGCATGCCCTCAATGTGTATCGTGGGGTTGATGGACCACTGCCCGTCGAGCATGGAGCGTGCCATGTGCTCGAAGTATTCCGGCACGTTGTCCAGGCAAGGCGTGTACACACGGTCGAGGAGTGTCTGGCAGACTTCGCGTGTCTCGTCTATGTTCTTCCGACATATGTTGTACCTGTATGATGATTCGAGGTATTGAACTGAAGATATAGATTTTTTTATATGAAACACTGAGGTAGCAAACGAGCATGCAGCCCACCTGATGGTAAATAAATAAAATAGTAATAAATAAACTTTGTTTTGTTTGAGAATAATTATACTCTTTACTAATAAAATAAAATAAGCTAACATTCGATGTTTGAGATGATCACTACACAAGTCGAAGCGGAGTGAAAATATGCACTTTTGTAACTTGAAATTAACAAAATGTCGATCTCTTTGTTCAGCACAATGCATGGAGTTCACTGCATTGACCGTTAAGCACTCAGCTGGAACGTTAGGAAATACTCAAAAGCCAGCATCTTGTTGACGTTGATGCCTTTGGAGTCGAATTACTAAATGTTGCACTTCCTTAAAACTTAACAGCACAAGTATGTACGTTACTTTTATCCATGCTTAACTAAAAATGCGAAAATAACCCTGTCTCAGTCTTATCTAATATAATATATTCATGCTTAAAAAGCTGAACCTATTTAGATGAGTATAGAGATATTTTAGAGGCCAGGGACGGTTAGTTTTAACCCGAAAATTCCTAAAGAAAGTGGAAAAGGCGCTGAATGTTTTTTCTTTATATCGTTCATGATTTGGTGGTGTATGTACTTTATAAAGCAAATTGTAAACAAAGGTTACCCTGCATTGGCTGCTATACACATCGAAGCACATCAATTATAACTGAAATAGATACAGTACAATAACGCAAACCACTGAGCGGATAACAAAGGATTTTGTTACCGATATTATTATTCCAATCGTCGTACTGCTATAATTTTTCCTACGTATACATATATAATAATAAATATATATTTTTTGATAACAGTGTAATTATGCAATCTAATCGTTAAAGCATGACGTCACAAATTTTTACGCTATTATTCGTTAAACGACTTCCGATACGTACCCAAGTATAATATGTTATCCACATAATCTACATCTATTTCTGACTTATAACAGCAGTGTTCTTGCTGCTGTATTCTTGTTCGAAGAGCTGAACAAGTTTAGTCCGAACAGCTGTGATAAAGACACTTAAACGAGCCGTTCCAACTGTAGTTGACCTCAGATAGAATTTTGTCTGTGCTTAGGGTTGATTATTGTTGATATATGCTATATGATTAATTTCAAGCTTTATAAATCAACAAAATTCTTACCTGTCTTCCAGCCCGATGGCATGTCCGATAACTCTCCAAAAATGATTGTAAGCTTCCCAGTCGCCTTCTCTGAGCTGGCGTATGCCAAATTTGTCGGGTTTGAGTATTGAGAAGCCAATAAAACCAAACTGGGTGAGAGCCATATCCCTCTGGGAGACCGTCCCTTGACCCTTTAGTTGAGCGGCCGCAGCTGCGCGGAAGTGTCTGCTCCTGACCGCCATTAATGAGTTCCATGAACTGTAAAAAGATTGAGATTTTATACAACAAGTGTCTTTTCTCTTATTCTATCCCGATGTATTGCAATTTCCTACCACAAGTTGGATTCGCAATGAAAATGTGAAAGTGAAATTTTTTTTCGTTTCGTTCTTTTTTCGTAATAGAAATTTTTACATGCCTAAATACATAAAGGAGCCGTATTAGAGGGGCCGCCTTATTATGATTATGGCTTAATTCGTGTGAGGATTCAGCACTGGAATAAGGTCGATGAAATATATCTACACGACGACCTTTTTTCAATTTATGAACTGGTGAATAATTACAAGTGTATTGGGCAGTTCTGTCTTCTATCTCCCTGACCCACACCCTTCAAACCAGAACACAGCAGCAAGAATACTGCTGTTATAAAGCAGAAATAGGTGTGGCGGTGGTGCCTCCGGAGTCGAACAGTTTCAAGGTTCTACCGCCTCCAATCAAGGTTCTACCACCTCCAAAAAATTACAGGCACACTGAAAATATGAAAAGTAGAAAAAGAAACAAAACACTTACATGGATCCAGGTTTCAAGTCATTTTCAAACCAAGAGACCGTGTGCAAAAGAGTGGATAAATATCTCTTGTAAGATGTGTACACCGAGTTTGAACGTCTAGAGCCTAACAGGACTCTGAGGATTGAGGGTATAGCGAATACTGCAACTAGCCCCACTAACATTGAAGTAGAGAAAGAGTAACAGTGGTCCCAGTAGAATTGACGGCCTCTGTAATCAAAAGCGCTTATGAAAAGACGGCAATCCTTGTGTAACGGTCATAATTTGGTTTGGTTTGGCTATTGGCTTTTAAATAATAATCAATATTAAACTCTGAATTTGATCTCTACTATTTGCATTGATAAGTAAGAAACGTACATGATAACATGTAAAAAAAATAAAATAAAAAATGAAGTTTGGAACGGCATTCCAATATTCGATTTTTTTGCTATATGATGATTTGAATGTAAATTAATTGTTAGGAAAACAAATGTAACGGGTATATTTAAATCCCCGTAGTTTAAACTTGTACTCGGTTAATCGTACTCTATTTAAAATACTCTTAGTTAACATGGAAAGTAAGCTGGTACTATATGAGAACGGGGTAGTAGCTGAACATCCGAATTTCTTCATTTTGCTTGCATCAATATAATTAAAATAAAAGAAAACCTTTTGTAGCACGCACGTATGGAGCTAAATGTAAAAGAAACAAGATAATTACGAGTAGCGCAGGCTAAAAATATTATTAGATATCTATATAAATTATTTATAATCATTTCTGTGTAATTTATATTTAGACAAGACTTTTTATGAAAATCTGTTGATCATTACTTAAATGTACTTGGTGGAAAATAAATTCGAAACGTGCTGAAAATAAACGCAAGCGTATTTATATACTCATTTTAATACAAAAAAATATGCAGCAGTGTATTTAGCGCGTAGATTTGGTGAGATTTGCAATGTTTTCGACTTGCTTCGTCACTTGTGTTTATATAAAGTACATTAGGAATTTAACAAATGACTCTTTTTATCTGCTCGCGCTACGTTACGGTGCCAAATTTTTATGCGCTTACACATACGTAACTTTATAAACACAACTGTGAGTATTTTTATCTCTTTTCCATCTTTAAAGATGCATTTTCAGAAACAGCGTCTATTTACCTGCCCTAGTGGTATTATAATTACGTGTTTATACATAACTATATTTCCAAAAACCTCTCCTTCTTTTCCGTTATGAAATTTCGTATGCAAATTTCTTGTTTCTAGTTTTAGTAGTTTCGACTCTTAAGGTGATAAATCAATCAGGGTTTTTTATGAATGTTGATGGAAGTAGAAAAACGTCAGTGCACGTCATCAGGAGTTCTACGTCACTACGTTAAAATTTAAGGACTGAAATTGCGTTGCGCACCTAAAAGTGCGTGGCTATACTATGTAAACTAAATTAAACTTACTAACATTAACTGTAACAAAAACGTTCGTGTTTATATTTTCCGGTATCCTCATCGCTCTTATTATTTTTGTGTATGAATTCATGGGCACAATTAATGTGTGTGAATATTGTGTGAACAAATATTAAAACGGCGCTGGTTGAACACAAAAAGGAACTGATTATTATTTTATTACCTGTTAAATTGTTTTTCATCAAACCACTCCGGTAACCGCATTCCAGTATCTTCAGGTCTGATTTCATCTGAGGGTTTCTCGGATGCGGTTTTTGTAAGCAATCCGTCAATAAATTCGTCCGCTGAAATAAATCATTGAATTAATTATATTATAGAATATAGGTTAAAATTATAAAATGGAGACTACTCAAATTAATTTCCGGTTTAAAATCAGATCTCAATTAGAATTATACCTCCCAACATCCCAAGTAATCCCATCATATTCCCAACTATTGAGATTTCGATTATATATCTATAGAATTATATTGCTTGCATCCATATTTCCAACGTTTTCGTCTTTAACTCTAAATTGTGATACTTCACTATTTAGTGTGATGCTTTATTAATCTGTCAACGGATTACCCAAAAGCCCCCTTTTGACCCTGATCGACCCTTGTTTCATCATATAATATTGTATAGGCGACTTCAACTAATTCGCTACAGGCCCCGCGCTGGCTGAATCCGGCCCTATATCCATTATAGTATTCGAACCGTCTATTCTAGGACACACTCCGTCCATAGTTATAAGCATGACGTCA
>DWNJ01002097.1:0-10965 GCA_018250275.1 Udranomia eurus
CTAGTATGTGTAGACTATTTTTCTTTAAACCCAGACGCGTCCGTGCTCGTTGGTCAAATAATAGGGCGATCTGTCCTGTTCAGAAATGTATATAGCGAATGTACGATTTTTATGACTTGTCAACTTACTTATGCAATGGTCACGTAAATAGTTTGCGTCAATTAATTTTTTTTATAAAAAGTTGCATGTGTGGGTAAAGACCTTAGAGGGGCGTACATATTTAGACTGGAACATTAGACTGGAACATACACTTAACCTATTTTTTTTATATTTTTCATCTATCTCTTATCAACAACAGCATAGTCCTCCCTTTCCCATACCACGCTGCTTCAATTAGTTGCTGTTAGCATCAATACGCCTAGAAACAGTTTAAGAATAAGCTCTTTAAGCTATGAAACATCCAACTGTAATCTAAGAAGAGGCTTTCTATCGACTACAATCAGGAATTATCCCATGATGTATTGTTCGGAGCTTAAATATTCAAAATACAAAGCGCGAATGCTACTAGCGAAGCCATAGGTCTATATACATCGGTCGAAGACATTTTAAACGTCAGCTAGGCAACTCGTATTATATTATAATTGACCATTTTAGCGTTACGCGTTTTAGTTGAAGACGTTTTGGAAGGTCTAAATAATTAATGATTTTACAAGGCCCCCAATCCATTGTTGGTAGACCTTCACCTTTATGGTGTAAATATTAGCTATATATCCACCTACAATGCAAATCAGTTATACGCATGATGTTTAACAAGTATTATTTAGTCCATCCATGGGTCAAGGATGGCGTAGTTAGTTGTCTTTAGACTACGAACGTCGTATGTGTCCGTACTTTTACGACTTTTGACCAAACGTTACAATAAACTATAAATATGTCTATATTTTCTCTTTTACTATATTTTTATGTATTGATAAATTGCGTACTTTAATATTACGTATTTAAAATTAAAAAAAAACTTATATCATTATCAAAAATATTTCACTGACAAAAAAGGAAAATTATAACCTTTCTGTACATTTCGTAAAAGAAACGTTGACAGATTTCAAAACTAAAAGGCAAGAACACATTCAAATTTAACGGTGTAATCATGAGATGTAACCGATAACAGTCATCACAAACAGACTAAACACTAACCATAACATACATTTGAACCGACTGCGATCCGCTTACTTATAAAAGTGATGTGAAACTTTAAAACTCGTGTCAGAGGTTAAGCATTATCTTATGTTAATGCATTGTCGGACTCGGCGTAAATCAATTATGGTACGTGACCCGTGCGGGTCAGCTGGGGGTTCGATTCTAGCTTTATACTGTTGTCTGACCGTGAATGAGACGACGATTAGAGGTAAGTATATAGTATATGGATCATCCGTATTTAGGTGTTCGATGTCGAATGTCTATTTTGTATTTCCTGAAAAGTCCGTATGTGTTTCTTATAGAGATCACCCGTTTTTAGATGTTCGATGTCGAATGTTTGGTGCGTTTTGTATGACCTTACCATACGTCCGTCTGTCTTTCTTATATTGATCACCCATTAAGAGATATCATCGAATACATAGTTATTCAGTCTGCCCAATCATACACCCGATTATCTCTCTGTTTGTACTATATATTTTAATGTATTACGCAAATCTATAAGTTGACTATAGCTATCAGTCCATAAAAACTAAATAATTTTTGGGGTGATCCTCAAATGCGTTGCTACTGAGGACTAAGTTGGAACGCCTCCGTTAAGCATGTCTCCCTTACCATACCTTTCGAACCAGAACACAGCAGCAAGAACACTGCTGTTACAAGGTAGAGATAGATGTTTTTATGAAAACAATTGTTCGTTACTCGCTCTCCGTTATGAGTAAAACAAGTAGTTAACACCTATTAGTGTTATGTAATGGAATGCGAAATTATCGTTGCTTCGGGCTAATGCCGTAACAATCTTATTGTTCGTAATTTTACGTTCCATGCACTTAATTTTACGTTTGAATTGGTCTTACAACTGTACTATTTAGTTTAAATTTATTTCATTACACAACCATAGAAAGATGCGAAAGTTACACGACTTTAACTTAAAGTCTTGAAGCTTCTTTCAACCGTTTAAAGGACTAACCCGTAGAATCGGGAAGTTGGAGTTTTTCCGTCGAATTTTACTCTACCATGGAGAATTTGAAGGCGTTGCAAGCCGATGCCCACTGACTAATGGAAATGCATATGAAGTTCATTTAATGTATTTGTATACCTTATCTATACATATAATTAATCTGTAAATGATTGCTGTCTGCACATGGAAGATATCCATTAGATTAGATTAGAAATCCATAAGAGAAAGCCGTTAAGAGAATAGAACCCAACAATGTTTTTTTTTTTGTCCGTCTGCCTGTGCGTTTGTGCATGCTAATCTCAGAAACGATCGATCGGATTTGAATGCGGTTTTCATTGATGTATCGTGGTAAGCTTTGACGTTCACTTAACATTTAGTGATGTTTCATAAAAAGCGGTTCATGAATTAAAAAAAAGAGTTGGGACGGGGATAGGGCGCGGTACGAAGTGCGCCGGGTCAGCTAGTCTACGATGCATGCACTAGACCAGTTGAGTAATGAAATGTATTTTATATGTTTGTGATCTATTCCAGATAGGTTTAATAAAAATATGCGATATATCTATATTTAAGTGCCAGTTACCACTAACCACATTTTTGTTAAACCACATTTTGTTACATCTACAAAAAGAACCTTTTGTCGAATTCAATAAATTTTTCTACAAACCTCAGTATAATCCAAGTTTTTATGATTTTAGTTGTTAAAGAAGCGTGCATACAACTAAACGGCTTTCAAAGCTGGGGGTGTTTTTTAATAACGGTTCAAGAAACTTTTTACGGCCGCCATCATTCCGTCAATCAATGCATTTCAGTTTTAACAACTCAGTGGAACGCTCGTTTGCGCTGTGAGCTCCTCTTTGATTCCAGGGTTAGCAACTTATGAGCTTCTAAAGTCATGCTTATAAAAGTGCGATAAGCCTATCGTCGAGTGTCACTGTAAGCGATGAGTTTAAATCAAAATTATATCACTAACTCAACGAACGTACCGATATAGCGTTTAAAATACAAATATAATCGAAATTAACATTATCAGTACTACTGTGTTGCGTATGAACTTTGAACGAATTTGACAGCCACCTATATAACTCACGCATATTCATCATACTACTGATATAGAGGATACATAAAAAACTTTCAAATAATGTACACTACTTACATAAATAAATCTATGGTCTTTGACGTAAATATAGATGATAAACATCTGAAACTTAAGAATGTATGAACAAATATTATTGTTCGGTCATCGGTCCTATAAAATAAAATATTCGTTCAACCCTGTGTCGTAGGCACGTAGCTGTTCAGATATTAGATTCGTCGCAAAGCGCCTGTCCTACTTCGTATGGATAAATGAAGAGCGATAGCTAAACATTATAAAAAGGATATACACTGATTATTACAGATTTTATTTTATTGATATTAGTGTTATTACATCGTAGAGTTTGAACTTGAAGTAGAGAGCATGAGGCTCTACCTCAATTGGCCTTATCATTAACTATCATAATTATACGTAATTATTTACACACTAATAACTATCTAAGTACTTAAAGTATATCATAAGACAAAATCAACACAATATGGTATATACAAAAGGCGGATATTCCCTCGCCAATGGAAAATAAACTTCGGTAATTATTCAGATAATACTAGCGTCAACGTTTCAAACAGACAGAAATAACTGTACTTACAAACCTTTCATATATTTAATCTTACTTGCTATTATTTTTTATTTTAAATTGTTATCCGGCGATAGTGTAGCAATTTCCTAACTAAAAAGGTATTGGACTCATCGTTATTCTTTATAGGGACATTCGTCTTGCACTATATGGCTGTAAGTAGATATTGTGAGCAACTGGTATCTATTTGTGTAGATAACCGCTCTTTATGGACTATGTTCCTTACAAAAAAGATATATTCGTTTTATCTGACTTTCGTAAAAGGCTATCGTTGGCAATTATCTGAATCGACGATTTCATTTGTTTTACGAGCACAAACTCTATTCGATAAGTAACAATTCTCAACCACTAAATTGTTGAACATGTGTATGATTTTATCGCACATATTCTTTACTTATATTCATAGGTGACGTACACGTCACGACGTCCGATTTTAATATTATAGTATATGCACATAATGTTACTAACGCTCGGATTTGAGGATTTTTGAAGTGAACATTTGGCACGGGAAAAACTTACGTGTTGGTGATCAGTGATCAACATGCTCACACGTGTCATATGTATAATGAATAGTGTTGTGTCTATACAAATAAAGTTTAATTTTGTTCGTCAGATAAGTGTGCAGTACAATTCCGCCATCTATTTATTTGTAATATATATTTTTTTGAAATATAAACAAAAGGATAATAATAATTAAATTTAAATAGAAATGATTTGCTAAGAATTTTATCTATATAATTTACTGTATATTCTATTTAATATTGCAATCGGTTTCAAATAAAAAAAAACAGTTTTAAGTTTTCACTTCTGTTGACAGTCCTCATGATTGCTTATTAATAACCACTTTTCTCTTACCTTTGTATCATATGATCTAAAGTATACGAAACCACTGAGTTACATTAGCCTCGTAGGAACTTTATTTTTATAATAGATCCACGCCCAGCTTAACAATAAATTATCACAAGGAACTTATTATATCAATTAACCTATAAATATACGATTGAATAAAGAAACAAGAATAGTTTATCAAGCACTAAAATAAATTATATCTTTCCGGAAAATAGGTGCTGGGTTATAGGTATTTTGCCATATCTTTGGTTTCTAAGAAACCATCTCATAAAAGTCATGTCGTATATCATATTACGTTACTAATTATACAATTAATTTTGAGGAATATACGAAAGCCCCAGAGGACATGTAAATAGGACAATTAATAAAGTTAAGTAAATATACTTTGTAATTAATTTGATTTTCAAGAAATGGTAACATGCTTTGCATGCTCAAGGGAATTTTATTGATTTATGGTTTTTTTACATACGTAATTAATTTTGAATAATAAAATATTGGTTTAAGAATGGAACACATGATACAAAGCTTAAGGTACCACTCTGTTGCGAAAAAAGTTTTGGGTTTATTCTTGTACAATCTCGATTATTCTTGTACTTACTTGCTTTCTGATCTCTACGTCCGTGTTATTGTTACATAATCATTATTTTACAATGCTCAAGCCCAAAAATCCCACATAAACACTATTTATTTTGAAATTTGCTCTGAACTCTCGATGTTTATGAACTTAATAATAATATATGGTATCAACAATATTTCATGTCAGTTTATTATTCATTTTGTCACTTTTATAGCGAAACGAAGATGGTGTGCTATCAGAGAATGCGGCCATCCATTGACGTAGTGTGACATTTATGGAGATAAACATGAATATAAACAAATGTGTTAATGAAATTTCGATATATATGGCTTATTAAATCAGGGTACTTAAAGGGCGTTTGAGCTACGAAAGGAAGTTCAAGCAATAATGATTTTTAACATACTCGATGACGATGTTAATGACTTATAAATCACAACCTTTTTGTCATATTCTCCATATATTTTTAATGTTTATATAGTTAACATTTGTAATAGCGTTAGACTTCACATACATTTTCTGCTTGCGAGTACTGATATAAGATTAACATTTATATAAAAGTATGCTACATAACGATTGCTCTAGTCGTACGCTTGCAAATTGAAGTTAAACCAAAACTTTGGTATGCCTACAGCCTAATACATAAACAAATAGGTGCGCAATTTACCTTAACTTAATTTACACTGAAGTTTCGAGGAACGAACATTGAACTGAATGGCTAATCAAGACAACTTTCGTCGGAGGCGTATTTTAGATCATAAATTTAACTTAGTTCAACTTTAGAACATTAATTTGAGTTCTAGGTCTTTCACCTGACTCATTTGTTACAGTCACTTATGTGCGTCGACTGCGTCTGGACGTCTTTGTATAAAGGACGTCGTTTTCATAATTATAGCTGAACACCGTCTGTTCCTCTAGACTGCAATATGTATTTTAAAATGCCAGGTTTGATTCCAGTATTCGATATTTAGTCGAGAATTTTAGACGTACTTTTGTTAAAAGCCCTTTTGGTTTGTCTTCTTCTTTATAAATAGGTAGGTACACCACAAATACCATCTATATAATCTATGATTATAAAAGCTAGATTTAGGACGACCTTTATTTATTCATCGAGTTTAGGGCCAGGTAGCATACCGATTAACTGACGAAATTACTTTTGTTTTTGATGACACTCGTTACTCAAGTATTCCACATAGTTTTACGATCGCATGAAGTACTAAAACACACGCACCACTATATTATTGTTATATTCTCTTGAGTTTTATGACAATTTTGTTAGTCCGCAATGCTGCTCTGTACCTACCTGTCGGTGCCCTTCTAATTTACTTGTAAAGTTGTATTCGGGGGCGTGAGGCCCCCGAAATGGGTCCGACCACGACCTGGCCGGACGCCACTGGCGGAGTCACGGAAGTGTGCGCAAGTGTTCTCGCGACTCCATTAGTGGGTCTTTATAACCGTTCGTCAGCTATCGTGGCCCTCGTGGCGGCCTCGTGGGTGTATTTTCCTCAAGTAAAACAAAAACGTAAAAAACCCGTAAAGTTTTATGCTATTACTAATTGGTACGGTAATTTTTCATATCTTCCTCTAGGTATACCTGATATTTTTAATGATAATAAGCCCAATATTCAAAACTGCGCTGAATATTAGTCTGTACCCATATGACGAATTATAACAAAAAATCTATTTTCAAAGTTAGTCGATATGAGGTATCTTTGTAGCTTTACCCTTGCCACTCAAATAATTTTACTTTTTGAACTGTTTATTACATTTCTGAGGTGACAATACGACATCTCTATATTCCACTAATGTCCTATCAGATTCTGCAGCGACAACACAACGAATAAATGTTTTCATAATAATTTCTAACACCTAACGTACACTTTACATAATAACATTTTTATTCTTACTCCAATATTGTCTATAGATAAATTGACAGGAGACCTTCAAGTAGGGCCGGTTGATTAATTATATTTACTAGAGGATGCAGTCCAGACACCACACAGTGCTGTGGGCTGACGTGGCCGGACATTCATTGTTCCAGACAAACGGATTAATTATATAATGATAATAATATCACGTGCTCTTCTTGATAAAATACATCGTTGTCGATTAATTGGCTCATTTGTCCGCGTTCATGGAAAACTAAAAAAATGTAATGTAATGTTTTTTTTTATTTGTCTACATTTTTCCGGTAGTATAAGTACTGAAAATACACCTTGGCGCGCAAAATGCATGCTCCATTGCCACCTCATTTCTAACCATTTCTGTCCCAACCGTTTCAAAATGTTCATCGAAATTTTATTTTTAAATGTTATGCCTTACTGTTATATTAGGAAAACCAATATTTTGTTTGCTGGTCAGTGATTTTGCAATAACCCTACTCAGCGCTCTTAAGCTTAATACGAAATACGAGGGCGAATTAACAGGAAGCCAGCCAGATAAATGAACAAACAATGCACTGGAATAAACCATAATCAAACTGGTGAATTCGTAATACATATAAATAATTATAATTAATATTCTATTTACGTGGTAGTTGCACTGAAACATCTCAGTCACATATTCCAAAGAATCCACATTTCCATGACCAATCTGCACCGATTTATAAATTAGTTTCATCGTGGACTCTTTATTGTCTACATAATGTCACAATTCCTTTTTTCTTTTTTATTCTTTTTTTTTAGAAAACTACTAGTATTTCAATACATACTAGCTATTTTATTTACGTCAATAGTGCAATAGTGGAGGATTGAGGATCGACTAACCATTGGGCTATTGCCGCTTGTGAATTTCAATATGTGGAATTAAATAAGTCATTTTAATAAGTGGGAAGCCTATCGTTTGAAGATAGTTGTTTGAGTATGCACGTAATAATTAACGCCAATGTCCTGCCTTCGGTCTTGGATCATGCCAGATTAGATAATGTAATTAGAATTAGATAGCATGACTAGTATTGAATTTTGAATGTCGTTAACTCGTCCAAGTAATCTCAAACGCCTGTTTTAGGAATTAGTTGCATAGATGCCCACAGTATCTTATTCGTTAGATCCGACATCCTAGTTGTCTCACATTTAAATACTTCTAAACTGCCACGTCTCATTAAATCAAATTATATACCTAACCGTTAATTCAACAATGAAAATAGAATGCGTCAGTGAATTCAAAGCAAGCGTTGTGATGCATTTTGCATGGCTTCCATTAGCATTGGCGCCCGTGACTGAGTATGCAACAATGACATAAAAAATGGTCAAGAATTCATTGTACCAGTTGTAAATCATGTTGAAGTGACCGTTTGGTGCGTTTTGCGTCTCATTTGCATGCGGTCATGGTGCGCGAATATTATAATTACATTGACCGTAACTGTATTTGTGGAGTAAGGGTTTTTTTTTTTTTTTTAATTTATTGTCTTTAATAAACAATTCGGAAATGTAATGTTTAAACGGTTTGTCATAGCCCATTATTTAGATAATGGAAACGGGCGTAAATTACAATAATTCAGGGCTACTCAAATCAGTATTTCATTACAAGTCGTGATCTGTTAAAATAATGATTTTATGAGCTTTTGTCAATTGCCATTCAACGATAGCAAACTTGATTAAAATACAATAAAAGACGATTTAAAAGTCATTAATTCTGATTATCCGCGTTCAGTCCGCATCACGCAAACAATTACAAAACTCGCGTAATTGTGAAATAAAAGCTTTTAAACTACCATTTCCGTATCCCACAATAAAATTATGCACGCGCTCATGGAATTTCAATGAGATAAATATTTTTTTGTTTCGTCAGTATAATTTTTAAATGAAAAACAGCGGAAATTACCCTGCACGTTTTCATACATGACCAATTTGGCTGACCGAAAAAATCATCAATATTACATTATTATTTAAGAACTTTTATTTATTAGCAGACATTTTTCAGCCATATCTTACCGCATACTATGTGCGTTATTGTGGTAGATATCCGGACCTCTTATAGTCTGTATGTACTTACTCTTTTAACTTTTCACCCGTATAAAGTCACTCCTTAATATGTATATTTCATGAATAAAACGTTATCCGTCATCATTTCCTCTATAAATACTGCAACGTGTTGACTTTCGATCCTTATTTCGTTGCTTTGGCGACACGGTTGTCCTGTAGATCGTTGTCGAGTTAAATCGTTGTCGTTGTCGAAACACAAAACTGGTTAATACCCTCAATGAATAATCGGAAGATGAACTTGCGCAAGTGTGAATTGCTTTATACAAGCCTGTTCATGAATTTGACACTAAAGATGATAGAAGTAATATAGTTAATGCGCACTACTGGTGCGCTTATTTATCGGTAAGAAACAGTATCGATGTTGTACGGGTTCAGAAGAACGAGTAAGTGACATTTTATAACGTCGTTCGAACAGCATTATTTCATAGTCGTTGTACTTTGTTAGAAGAATCGGGAATCGGAAAATTAATTTTTTAACGTTTTTGTTTCGTAAACCTAGTACTTCTCCGTACCTTTAAACGAAGTAGCTTTATGCAAGCGGAACCGTGGGTAGAAGCAAGAATTCGTAAAACGGAAGACATATGAAAGGGTTGAATATTATCAACGACACTATCATACAAATTGCATAATATAATATAGTTTACTCGGTGATCCGTAGACTTGATGATAACGAAATTAGACTACCGAAAATTACGCAGCCACGAGGCGTCCTTCGACGGAAGTTTCAGATAAAGTCCCCTACGCACTGGGCGGCTGTTCAGTTAGCATTAACGCATTAATTTGATCACATACTTTTACGGAAATGGATAATAGCGTAAAGTGCCAATTTGATTAAATATCTATATTGGTTAGTTGACACAAATGCTTTACTTTTTTTATTTACGAAAAAATTGTACTGTAAATCCAAAATTAACCAAAGTCAAAAATAAAAAGTAATAATGATTTATTTATTTCGTTTTTTATAGGGAATATATGTGATTCCGCGATAATTTAATAATTGGAAGGCTGACCTTATAATTAATCAAAAACAAAATGTCGGATAACTTCTTCAAACTTTATAATTAAAATAAAACATTTACTGTTATTCATATTCATTTAACAACAAACAGCTAGTCAGACAAATGACTTGCAAACTGACTAATGCAGACCGAGCCTAAACAAAATCTACATAATGAATGCGGCTCCACGCGTTATAACTTCTATGCGAATAAATTAATTAAATTTATTTGAAAGTAGATTGTCACTCGTCTACAAGGGGTTTGTGTTAGAATATTTATTCATGTTTATGGGGATAGGTTTGAAACACATTAACTATTACAATATTACAATGTCAAAGCCAAATGGAATACGCTTTTAAAAATTGTAATCGATTCTACAGACAGCACTATATGACAGCATTTTAATAAAGTTACTATTCAACATATGGCGGATTTTATTATATCGGGTTTCTAAACAATATCTACAAATCTTGGATATTTGCATGATGATTTTAAATGCTTTTCTGGGTTTGAGATTGTCGATTTTAACTTTCAGAGAGACATTTTTCCATGAGTTCAGATCGTTTCTATGTTTTCCTGAAGTCACTTTCTCTGAAGTCCTGCGCGGCTTTGAGTATAGGAAACGTCATAATCCAATTTCAACATAATAGTGACATTAGACTCGTCATATTCCTGTGTATTTCCTTATGTAGTGCTTATAGTAAATTCCTATGTATTACAGTAAAATGTACAAGTATACTAGCTGTTGCCCGCGTTAAATCTTAAGTATATATTATTAATTATAGCCTGTATGTTA
>DWNJ01002098.1:0-10963 GCA_018250275.1 Udranomia eurus
TGCTGTTATATGGCAGAAATAGGTGTGGCGGTGGTGCCTCCGGAGTCGAACCGTAAAAGGTTCTACCACCTTCAAATTCCGATTATTTGAAGGCGGTAAAACATTTCGTGGGATTCTAGAGGCACCACCGCCGCCCTTATGATAGCAATGTTCGTACTGTTGTGTTCTGGTTTAAAGGGATAAGTAAGAGAGACATACTGAACTGAGGCATTCAACTTTGTCACTAATGCGTCTAACCGAGGAGCGACCTAATAAGAAACACTCTCTACACAAATTCCTCTGAATTTTCTTAAAGTTTTCCTTAAACTTAAGTAATTGAAATAATAATTATTATATTTGTAGCGCCGAGTTTATCTTACTTTTCAAAGTTCATGAATAATATTTGATATGCTTACCAATCTCACACATAATATATATAATATCTAATAGTGAATCGCACTGCTTTATCACATAATTTTTCAAAAGACGTTCTAACGTGGAGTCTATTGCTTAGATAAAAATGTGTTATTTAATTTATATTTACCCTAACGAAGAGACAGGCAGACCAGACACTACCAGAGGAGTAACCAATGCATCGCCGGCTTTGAAGGAGTGCTATTATAATATAGCCTTCCGGAACCATGAAGGTCGTTACGGGAATGTCTCGGGGGGAAGTTATACCACAATCTCTAACATCGTGAAAGGAAAGAAGGTTCGGCATATGGTGCGGAGATAAAAGGATGACGTCAGATAAATTAAAATAGTCTTAGCACAAGGTGTCCTAATTACGGGGAAAAATAAATATAACTGTTACTTGCTCTTTTGCTTATCAATGAATTACATTAATCTACTCATCAGAGAATTTAGACCTTGACTTGAACCGAAACTTACAAAATCTAATATCTCACAGCGACGAAGATACAATGGACCGTTCTCAATATGATGCATTTTGTTTACCAATACCTAATATTGGTTCCAAAGACCTATTCAGGATGATATAGAGGGCGCTCTTGAAAATCTATTTACATAAGGGCTAAGTTTTTCCTAATCTTAAAGAATATGAAATGGCAGTGCAGTCTACATGATTTTATGTCTGTTCTCTGATATTCCATTCAATTTGAAAGAGGATTAAGTGCCATCTGGGCTCACGGTGTGTTTCACAGTGTGAAACACATCCTAGCCTCCTTTTAGTCGCCTTTTATGACAGGCAGGTGATACCACAGCGCTATTCTTTAGATCCCGCTACTATAGGGACCGATACAAAGATATTTTTTATGTTTGTAGTTTGAAAAACACTGGTGTAAATCAATCAATTATACCCAAATGATTATGGATTGATGCCCGTACCTATAGGAGTTACAAAAAACTATAACCCGCTACAACCTGGAACTCAAAAAGGCAAAGGTCTCAGTCCACATCCGTAGGCGTTCACATCCATAGGCATATTAAATTATATTTATAGACTTTGAAAAAATTACGATGATAAACCGATTATGCTCATAAATTCCGAAGTAGCGAGCGAGTTACTGATACATAGAGTAATATGTGATAGATACATGAGGTATGGTGTTACAGTAGGGTCAAGGGTGTTTTCAATTTAAATGTTGTTTATCGCACGAAGTTGATCTCAACACACAACACACAGAAATTTTCATGACGATGATACAGCTATACATGAATTGTAGGCGTGATTTAAAATATAAATACTCGTATGTCTACATATAAGTCTGTATATAATATGGTAAAACTTTTTAGATTTGATACATTTTACAGTGGTATATCATATCCACAATACTTATGCTTCATTATCTATCTTTTACATGCAAAATGGAGATTAGGCAGAAGAAATGGATTACATCGTTCACAAAGAAACGAGCCAAGAAAGAGCCAGGGCTATTTTATATGAAAAATCAGGAAACGGTTGACTCACACCCACAGGGTTTTTTATTAATATACTTTACATTAATGTAATGACGCAAATTAAAAATCTCCGACAAAGGAATTTAGTTCACAGTTAGGCCTGAATAATGTTACATATTAAATACGGATATATTTAGATAATAGCGTAAAACTTGTGATACGAAGCGGTTTGCTTCGTATTTTTTTGGTTCGGATTTTATAAAAAAAATGGAATGAAACCAAACAGCTACCGTTGAAATAGGAAAAGTAAATAGAATGGCTGTAGCGCGTGTTTTGTACCGGGACCGATGAACCAGTGTCCTTCTATTATAAGTCATCATAACCGTTATATGTAAACAATTTTATTAAGCACTTAATAGTTGCGCATGAAGGCACTTTTTTCAGAACTTGAAATGTTATTGGGTAGATGTGTTCCCTGCCATTTCACCCGCCAGAGACTAACTGATACGATCTCAAATGAACATTTGGGCATTATGAATATGCGTCTTGCATATGGCCGGCCTGTCCCTATGGGACACTATTTTATTATCCAAATTATTTCGATGGTACGCAAATGGTACATCAGAAACAGAGGCTAAAAATATTTAATCTATTTTCGATGTATAACTTCTGGCACTTACATACCTATTAGAAACCGTGGCACAAAAACTTCAATCTATAATATACTTAATGTTGCAGCTCTAAATTCCCTCTGGTATAATTACACTGTGTCAAAGTAGGCCAGGTGTCGACAACACCGAATTTCCAGTGAATGGGCGACATGTTTTCATTCAATCAACGAGTCGTCTCAGGTGCTTGCTATCAAAACTGCCCGCCTTAGACTCTATAAGTTGGTTATTTTCCTTGTATTTTCTTTTCTGGATTAATATTATAGTTTTCTAGTAATTGAACATTAGTATATTTAGTTTAAAATAATTAAATATTCTGAATAATCATGTATTTTGTATTCAATCAATTGTATTTTGAAGAACAATTTAAAAATGTACCTCACTAAAACTCGTATGAAGTAACATAGAATGCTGCACGCTCGTCTCTTTTTTTAGGAAGCTCGGGAACAGCACTCAGACATAAAATATTAGTTTTAATCCATAGTCCATAGTCCACTCTACGAATGTCACGGTCAGGTCATTCATGATTACACCTTGTCTTCCCTTTCTCTTTCTCCGATTATAATCGGGGAAATCAAAGCCCATTGTCTCCGCTGGGTGGGTCATGTCGAACGCAGAGAGGGCTACGAAAGGGCATGTTTAGGACGACCGAGTGGCCGTCGACGGACGACCTAAATAATGGAAAGATAAGGTGGAATCTGATCTGCACGAACTCCGTATCAGCAAATGGCTAGAGATGGTGCAGGACAGGGACCAATGGCGGATCCTCGTGTCGGAGCCAAGATCCACTTTGGATCGCTGCGCCAATGGAGTAAAGTAAAGTAAGTAAGTGAGTTCCTTTTCTTATTACACCTTTTACATTTACAATATTTTTGTACTCGCGCTACTAGCGCTAGAAATATTTTTTGATACATGGTTGCATCTCGAATTCTTTCTTTGTAAAAAGGTCAGCTTTTAAAACGTGCTTTATAAACGCCCACTTACTGCCAACGTATTGTACCTAGCATATTGCTATTCTATTGGAAATAGAACGCATCAACGACCTGCAGTCCGATTGTTCTTGTTACGGTAATAAGACCGTCGATTTTATTTTGATTGGTATGATCAGGGATTATTCAGCCAATTAGATGATATGCCAATTGTCACCAATTTGAAGGAGGCAGTCTCACGCGTTTCAACTCCGGAGTCACCACTGCCACACATATTATTGCCTTATACTCGTAACAGCAGGACAGATGCCACGTCAGTCCAAAATCCTAGTTTAATTAACTTTGTCTTATTCCTCTTACAAAAGCAAATACTTGTTTCTTCTTCATTAATGTCGGCTTCAACCAACCAGAAAAATTGCTTCAACACATTTGGATCTGCGGTAGTCCCATCTAATTGTTAGGTACTAACCTAACCTGGTACCATAAATGTCAATTTATATAAATACATACGTATTATATATATACATACATACAAACTTATAATGGTTGGATGTTAAAAGCGTGCGCTATGTGAAGTATTTCCGATCATTGCGAAGATGATCGAGACACGACAAACATTGACAAACAAACAGACAAAGCACAACAGGCAATATACTATAGGTACTTTTAACATTTTTTGTATTCCTATATATGTGTCCAAATGAATATGTATATGTCTAATAACATATGCGATTAACTAATTGATTCGTCATCACACTACGAAAACAATTGATGCATACAGGAGATTGGATTAAATGTGTTCTTTAGCGTCCTATTATACGAGTAGTGTGAACACCAACTAAGGTATAACTTTTGAAATGTCTTTTTAGGGGAAGGTGTCGATGCGTTTACATGTAACTTACATGTAAACGTTACTGTCATTATTGAAGCTAGAAGAATGAAACTTTATTTTGATGCTTTGGATCAGAATTGACTAGATATTTTTCAAAATGTTTAAACATCTATTCTTTTATATCGCTAATACCTACAGGATAGAGACGCGAAATACAAAACTCTTCCTTCAACGCAGTGGGCAATAAATCCGTAGTAGGTATTGATTTAATCTTAAGCATTTCCAAAAATCGTGTAATATTTTGGAATACCAATTTCGCACCGAAAAAACAGAATTGTGTCTATAAAGGCCTGTAAAATTGCTAGTAGTAGTAAAACTTATGCTACGCTTATTCTTATTGCAAACCTTTCAGAAGTGAACTAGGAAGACCTTTTGTAGGAGAAATAAAAGATGATAGTATCGCAGAGTAACGAGAGACAGACAAATATGCATAAATCAGAACACGAAGCACAACTTAATGCAAATCTTAGTTGCGACAATGGACACTCTCAGGAGTTTCGCTTTAGAAACAGCACTGAGACTGATTGTAAGAAACTTAGTTCTCGGATCGCCAAAGGAATCAACAGTTCTGCGGAAGTCCAATTTGTATAAATAAAGACTAGTTACCACTTTCAGTAATAATGAGGGTGAATTTCAATGGTCGTTACAACTTTTGAAGTATACTATTGAACTATAAATTACAAGTAGCACGTAGTTCAATCCGACGATTAGATTGAACAAGATTAGTGAGTACCTACTAGGCTCGTGTGGCACTATGATCACCATGCTGGATGCCCCAGGGTCGTGAGTTGAGCAGATATTATTTTAAAATATATACAGGGCATCCTTTACAGTGCAGCATTGCATATACTACAGGTTATGGGGACACATGCGTCATGTCAGTATAAAGATTAGATTTTTAATACCCACCGGACTTGATTACGCAAATTAAAACGCAATAATTGTAAAATTATCAAACCTATATTACAAAAAACAAATTAAATCATTTGACTTGATTTGATTTCATAGTATTTTGTTTATCTCATCCAATCGAGTCATAGTGTCAGATCATCTTACATATTGACTGATTCGGGACATGTCTTGTCATGTTATCTAGACGAAAAACTCTTAAAGTCAAGCGACGCTCAGCTGCATCGTTCTGTATACAGCTAATGACGCTCTCGACTATATTCATGAGCTCTCCAGCCCAGCAAGTGGCCTCGGCAGCCATTTGACACAATACCGCCCGTTCCATATGAATTTATTTAGAGTTTCTCTGATAATGTGGTCAATGATATTCTTCTGGATTTGAATGATGGGTTGTCCATTAATTGGCCTCAAAACTAATCTATTTTTGCAATAATAAACTTTAGTTACGAACTCTAGAAACGATAATATTTGCGATACCCAGATATAGACTTTTTTTGTGCTTTAGAAGAGAATAGAGAATTTTAAGCAATTGTTAAAGGATTATGCTATAATTCAAATCAGCATCATTGTTTTAATATGCGTGATAATTCGGTGATTTTAATTTTAAACTTGTATATTTTGTAGTGAAATATGTTATACATAAGGTTTAATAATAATAATAACAAAAAGTTTAGTTATTTCGGGGCTTTTTAATAACAAAAAGTTATGTAACAACTTTTACGTAATATATATTATGTAATAACTTTTTGTCCTAAAATATATATACCTTCAAATTGTCTTATTCTGATTTCATCTGATAACGCAAGCTATATTAATTTTACATACCTACTACGTATACTTTTTTTGCCCGCGAACTCCAATATCGGCGGTGATCAGTATTATAAAAATCCACACAACAATACAGTAGTTCACTTGAAAATGCTCTTTTGCAATATGGAACAACAACAACAGAGAAATTCTGCCGCAAACGATCTCCTGCAATTCAACAGTTGGTCGTACAGACAGCAGAGAAATCATTTTTAAATTTTGTAGAATAGACTTGCTCTTTGATTTGTTTGATCATGCCTTATTGTTTTTATATCTTATTGGTTCAGCAGCCATCTGGTTACAAGCGGTATTTTCTTTTCAAAACATTACAGCAAGATTAAGATTATTACAAGACGATTGCGATTTTGCGATTTTGATCGATTTCAGGTTATTTCTGTAAGTAAAACTCACATATTTTGGGCATAATGTATCAAATTTTATTATGAATAAAGCATATGTTCCAGATCAAAGGGCGGCTTGGAATAATACTGTACGTTAATATCCACATGTCATTTGATTATCCCTATGAATTATAAATAAGAATTTTATGGTCGACTTACGCAGCGGGTTCAAGCGTTGTTATTATTTGATACTTTTTTGTTGTAACTGAAATAATATTTGTTTTATCAAGTAACTATTGTCTGGTTGGGTCTGAGCCCTCGTTCAGTATGTAAACTATTAGTCCACGGTAAAACTCTGACTGGTTAGCATGTTACCTATTCTCTGCCAATTGAATTTACATGAGTGGGCTTCAGGCGTTACCCCTTACCCAAGTTATGGTAAGATACTTGTGGGCGTAGTGGAAAATAAAAAGGATTCACACTATAACGCGCGTCATCAAGTGATCAATTTAAAGCAGATAAAAACCGTTTAAAAAACGTAAAGGGTTTTTTTAATTTATTACATTGAGGTAGCAGACATCTGTAATTTATCCAAGACAGAATCAAAGTAATTTTAAGTCGATAAATATTGCTAGTATGTCCCAACTGCACCCTTTAAGCCGTAACACAGCAGCAAGAACACTGTTGTTGTATAGCAGTAATAGGTTGACGGGGGTGCTTCCGGAGTCGAGCTACAAAATCTACCGTCTTCCATTTCGATACTGGATTACTGCAAGCTGCAAGCAAGGGACTGCAAGTCTCGACCAAAGTATAGCAACGCCGAATGTACGTGTACGGTAACATCTAGTTTACCAAGAAGTTCAACCAAATAAATCCACCTATAGGTTAATAACTTCACACAATAAAGTATTAAAATAATCGATAGTCGAAGATACACATTTTATGAAGACCTTTATTATATTCTTCATACATTTTCCCCAACTTGTTTAAGTACTCGTAAGATAACCAAAACAAACTAATTACATTGATGTCTTGTTCTAAAATATCCTGTATTCTTTGGAAATCAAACATTGGATACATATACCAACACGTAACAAAGATATTCTTAGAACCTTTTAGAACTTTGCAATATCAATAGCCATTATATTATAATTTACGTATGCTTGCTGATAAATTGATATTCATTCATTTTGAAGTACATAATATATAAAGGCAATCGGCTTTTATTTTTATAATTTTTTTTATAACATTGAGGTAGCAAACGAGTGTGCAGGCCCTCTGATGGCAAGTGGGTACTATCGCCTGTCGACATTTGAAATCAACCAAAGATAGTAGCGATTTTTTTTGGATCGACTACCGATGCGTCGCTACCCCTGATGTCGCCACGATTCAGTGTCTCCCTAACCACACCCTTCAAACCAGAACACAACAGCAAGGACACCGCTGTTATAAGACATAAATACGTGTGGCGGTGGTGCCTCCGCAGTCAAACCGTATAAGGTTCTACCATCTTAAAATTTAAGCGTTTTATTTACGATCGCTATGCAGTTTCATGCAAATTTATGCGCTTGTCACAGGGCTGTGTTTGACCGCAAAATGCGGTCAGTATTTCCCATTCGAAATTGGTATGCCTAGAAATAATTCCTATTCGTGGACGTTAATTGTAGCCAAGCTAATGTGGTTCATAAAATATCAGACTTTAAAGTAAGTTATATTTAATTAAAACACTACTTACTACGACAATAAAACCAAATGCACATAAAAGTCAACAGAAAGTTTATTCGCTGAAAAACGTAAAATTTCTCATTTACATCATTAACTATGCAAAAATTTTAAACGTGCACTATTATTTTTGCAAAAACGTAAAATGATGAAAAATGTATAGTCACTGTTTTTGCTGACGCTACATCCATGCGAATTCCTGGTATATAAGCGGGGAGGGCCGCGTTCGAGCATCACAACATCGTCAATTCCCGATGAAGTACATCGTGACAGTATCACACTGACACCAGCATACACCAGCTATAATAACAAGGAACCACTCCATACCAAGTTACCGTGATTTAAGTGCAGTGCGCGCGGTTATGCTGTGATTTTCAGGTGAGATTTCTGTAATCACTTTTTCTAGGATGTGGACAAATTCAAAGATATTTTTTTATAAAAATACAAAAATCATGAATCCAGAAAAAACCGTTTTTAAGTTAGTTATTATTGTATTTTTGGAAATCAGATTTTTTTCTATCCCATTGCTGATCTCTGATCATTGAGTTTCAAATGTATTTTATTCACGAATGTCAGGTTACATTCGTAAAAAGCACTAATAAACGAGTGATAAAAAACGATGGTCCACGGATTAAATGACCCGCACTATAACATATAATGTAAGCATAGAAAACTACAGAGAGAAAACTAACCCGTACCGGGCCAATACGATAAACTACAGGCTGATCGTGGTTTCTCATTTCAATTTTTTTAATACATAATAATATATAAAAAAAATTATGCTTTTGTATTATTCGTTTTAAAACAATTGATGAAGAAATTAAGAACTGGTATCTTCATAACTGGAACACTAACTGGAACCAAAATTGTCAACATATAGGTTGGCGATATTAATTTAATGATTAACGGAATGAAATATTTATTTAAGGAAAAAAAATAACAATAAATAAAGATGAATACCAATAAATTTATTTAAAAACCTCTATTCTAGTGAGCCAAAGTACTAAAAGCTGGAGAACAATATTTCCGTTCCCACAAAAAAGTGATTAGGGGGACGGCGGGAAAAATTATCATGACATTGGGTTCACTGGGGGAAAACGGAAATATACCTATGATAATAAATGGTCCTCACTTAATATTAATTTGTACAGTAAATTATCTTACTGTTGGTTGGTTATTAAGATTATTAAGATATTACACGTTAAATAGGCAGGCAGTATCACATTTCCAAAAATATATACATGCTCTAATATAGGAGCAAAAGTGTATTGCTTGTTTTGCTACAATACCATATATGTATATATTCGTTAATATCACTTACTCAAATTAATCAAATACATTCAATATTTTACGCAATAATCAATGTAACATATATAATGTTATCGTAAAAGTTAATACGCCAAGAAAAAACTTTGGTAAGATTTTTACAATTACCTACACGGACAGAGGAGTATGAAATTCGGCACAGTCAAAGTTTATACGGAGAAGAAGCGCAGAGAGTTAATACTTTATATAATAATACATTAGAAATACATTAAATTAGTAAAATAAACCATTACGCACACAACCATGCCTTTGACGCATGTTATACACGGAACGTCATTTTAATAGTGAATCGACACTCTCACGTCAACCAATTAATGTAATTTTATGTAGTCAAAAAATATTTTTAATTATTTTATACGTATAAAACCATAGATATTTTACAACTGATAATTTCAAAGATATACGGTCGATTTTTGTCTACCAAATAGTTGGGACAAAAATCTATAGTACAAAGTAATTTATATGTTTCTAAATTTTAATTTCATACCTTACATATATAGAGGAACAATTTTGTGTATACACTTTATAATATTCAACCTTAAGTTGGTACACGCGCAGATTACATAATATTGTAGTGTGTAAAAATTATTTTGAATATCGGAAGAATATTTTTATACACTTCTCCATTTTATATGTTAATTCTGAAACAACTAACATGTTATGATTCGGATTTCATTTGAATGCAGAATAATTCTGAATCCATGTGCTTTAACGGAATGTGTTCACGGAAGTTAAGAAACGTTTTTACAGACATTTCTACTAAACTTCCGAAAAATTCAATATAAGGTATACAAATACACTCAATGAACGTCATCTCCATATAATTCCAACAGTGCGCTTTAAGAAGGCAAACAAATCTACCCTTCTCACTATGTGAGATTGTGATTTTTAAAAGTGATATTGTAAAACCGCAGTTCAATGGTGGGAGGGCAAAGAACATATCAGGCATATGGCAAAATAGTTATAATAGTTTTGTAGCCTGTTAGTGATAAAAGTTGTATTAGATAGAGCGTTAGGGTTCATTTTGATTGCACTATCCAAGTTCCTTGCTTGCTTGAAAATGGAATCACATAAATCGGGAATTAGAACAACATATACTCAACGAAATTATTCGGACCAGAATTTATTGGCATTTGTCTTAACAGTGGAAACTCTTCAGAAGCAAAAGTATGGGGCAAAATCGGGTATAACACTTGGTGATTTGGTTCGCAAATGTTGTGATGTTGTGGTATTAGGAAACAGAAGATTTCGAGTGCTAAATATATTCAGTTATATTGTTTCAATCTCTGTTCATTAAGTATTTCACTTGGCGTCCCGATTCCCTATTCTCTCTTAAGTGTAATGTAATATTGGGTTGTCCAGAAAGTCCGTGCTGATTTTCGGAGCGTGAGAGACCTGTATTACAATTATTCAAAACAAATGGCATGTGTACAATCTATTTAAAAGAGATTATTTTAGCCATATTTGGAAAAAACGTTTGGTTACGATTCGTTAATTTTTGTCAGCTTTATACGCCTTAGCATACTGTGG
>DWNJ01002099.1:0-10962 GCA_018250275.1 Udranomia eurus
TTCTTAATATTCAATGCATTTTGCATCAAAACAATGAGATGTGCTAATGTGCGATTAAATATCAAATGTATGTGCTTACATATGGGTGTCTGTACAAGTTGACGTATAGTAACTAGTATTTACATAAATTCAAGTATTGCATGATACTGCATGCATGATGCTAGACAGATAGATAAATTGCATGATAGTCCAGTAATACTTGTCCATGATTCGTTAACACTATAATATCTGTCAGTCTTCGCATTTGGATTATGTCAAACCATATATGATGATGACATAAAACAATTCAGTTTTACTTTTTTAGGCATTTAGGCGTCTAAAACCATTGGTAACCACAGGTTCAAGCCTTAACCAGATAATGAAATAATATTCTGCCACTAGTCTTTGATGAGTTTAATTTTCTTATTCCTATGTTTACATTATTTAATACATAAAAGTCAAGAAATGTGTGAATAATAACAAAGATCTTGTATATATAGTATATAGATAACTTATTTACTTGTTCCAATTCCAGGTACTTATAAGTTGCGAAACGAAATAGTTTCATATTCGTACTTATTGATTTTATTGTGTAACCAATAAAACTAGTTCAGGCTATTCGAAGTGGCAATTTACTCATTATAATTCCAATAATTATCTAGTCACCATGTTTACATAAATCTAAACGGTCGATTTGCCTAATTAAAATAATTTGTGTGAATATCTAATATAATACCTATCTATAATTTGCGAACAGTTATTTACTTCCCTATTTGGTATAGGAATTTAATTGAATAAACAATTAATTAATCCCTATCTAAAGCCGCAAACTACGCGCTATATATTATTTTAATTGGTTGCTAGTATACCTTCTGTGGATGATAATGAATTCTAATTTTGAGGATTAGCGAAAGGGAAGCATATAATGTGAATTATATGCTTCCCTCTATTCACTCCTACTCCTACTGAACTTAATAATAAGTTATTGAGTTATCGTAAAATAGATAAATTAATAAAATATAACAATCCACGTCATAAAATAAATATAATCGTAAATTAATCGTAAATAAAAAAAAAATCAAATATAGCTACATTTGAAATAGAAAATGTCATCGTTGTTAAGTTTACATAGATACACAAAAATTGTACAGTCTACTATGTAGATAACAATACCAAAATATTGTATGTGAACAACCGTATCATAATTCGAATTTGTCCCTTAAGTTATCACATAAGTTAACCCTTAAACCCTCCGAATAAACGTCGACCTTCCTCTTAAAGTTAGGCGGCTATCTAAGATGGTGCTGCATGATATTTTCTAAAGCGAAATATTTGTACATATATAAATTTGAGGTCGGAATCGCCCGAGGCGCCTCGTACGTAAAGGGGTTATTTGTAAAAACTTTTTCAGCAGCGAAACATTCTGGTATACATACATAAGTAACTTTACTAGTACCAAATAGAGAATTATGACTAAAACACGAAGCGCACAATAATACTCCTTACCAATAATACTCATAATTTAAATAATGTAAATTCACTCATAATGTAAATTCTTAATTTAGTTTTAATCAGCTTTGATATATGACGTCAAAATCCTTAAAGTCAAAAAATTAAGCCGTTACAAAAGGCTGATTCAAAACAGGCCTCAAATCCTAATAAAAGGTTACGAGTACTGTAGTATTGTTCAAGTTTTTTGGAACTAATATGCATATGTGTTTAATATTTTTTGGGAAAACTATTAGGTATGACATCTGCTCACAACTCTGCTCCGTCTATTATATAGATAGGCAAGTAAATTCTATTTTTTTCTATATATTTGGAATAGCCGTTGTAAATACGAGGAAGGCTCGCGTGACGTTCTGTATTCAACGGGTGTTTGGCAATATTCGCCAAGTTATATTTTACGATATTGACGTTAGTCGTGCTAACAAGTTTGCGGGCAAACTAACTGGAATGTGTAGCAAAAAGTTCATTGTTTGTAGCCAATATGTTGGGCTATTTTTAAAGCAAGAGCAAACTAAAACACCGTTACCATAAATTTGTTATTGTAGTATGATTGGAATGGATAAAATTGTGATATTTTCAGATTATTTTTTTGGCATAGCTCAGCTATTTTATCGCTCTTTTGTAAAAATTAAACGTATAACACATAAAACACGCAAAGCATGTACCAATTCAATATATTCAATGTTTAATGAAATATATATATATATATATATATATACATATACATATTGGGTGACTATAATATATTATAATGGGACTAGGCAAAGGTTCCGATCCAAGTCATGGCCTATTCGTGAACTAATACAAAATAGGGTAATTCTTATCCTGTTATAAGGTTCTTTCTTCATGAAAGATTCGTCAGAGAAAATTGCGAATTACACCATATATACCTTTATATACCTATATATATGCCTTTAGCTACGTGCCCAACGAATTTTACAACGTTGTTTATCGCAACCAAGCACGGTTAATTTATAATCCCCTAAAACTTAATTATAATGCAACTTATGTAATCGGACTAATGGAATCTGGTAACAAAATACTGACACTGAATCTAAAGTAGCTATTACTTCTGAATAATATTTCACTATTTTACTCAAAAGTGTGCCTCAGAGTAGCAAGGAGCAAGAATGTCACAATATCGATATTAAAAGCTATTCGGCTGATTGTCTAAATCGATCAATCATTTATATGCATTCAAAGCGTAGTCGATTGTACACAATGGGCAGCTCTCTTATAAAGTAATATTTCGTATACCGATGGTTGTACTAGATAATGAGAAAGCATAGATAAAATCGTTTCCAAAGTTTCATTGCGTATACAAAAAGATAGGAGTTTTTGTTAGTGTTAACGTTTTTTAAGCCTTTCTCGTATCCCACTGTTGGGCAAAGGCCTCCCCTCTTTCGCAAGCACTCCGGTCTTCAGCAAGCAACGGCCAATCTTTTGTATGTGTTAACTACAATTCTATATTTAGGCTACGAGTACTGTTTCATCGATCTTGATGACGATATACATATAAATCTCAAGCATTCAACTCAGACTGTACCTAATTTAATGAACATATATTTTTTTAATCAAATTGCGAATTTGTTTCAGGGATTAGCGTGTTCATATAAAAATCATAAAAAGTCGGTAACGGATTATAGGCCACATTTTTAATGTTTTCGTAATAAATAAATAAAACAAATATGTTACTAAACCCCATTTCCACCCACAGTTACATTGCTACAATCTATGTAATCTTAATTATCTCTATGATCACTCGTTCCAACAACCGATACTTGAAGTGAATTTAACGGCTTCGTAAATACAAACCTCACAAATATTATGTTATCATTGCACTCTTAAGCGCTAATCAATAGGCTCTGTTTTAAGTGCTAGTTGCACAGCAGGTGCATTGGACTGCATTCCTAGCGCTAGAAAAACTGGATTCAAAGCCAGCTCCTGTGGCCGAGACCGGTGCAACGTCGAGATTAGATGTATTGATAGAAAATTTATTTTATTGTCGCTTGTAACGATCTGGGAACCGAAGAAATCATTGGCGTAAAATTATGCTCAGAAATATGTATAGGGACACATTACTCGGTTTTTATTGACTACGTTTAATATATTGCGAAAGGGACAGATGAGGCTATCTTATATTTATACGGTGGACTTATTTATATACTATTTCAACGAATACTAGACACGGTTGTAATGTTTTCCAGATTTCTGAGAGTTAAGATCAGCAAGTCAGACTATAAAGGAGAAAGTTTATTGTGAAAAGAGACTTGTAGTCGTGTATTAGTGTGACTCAAATGATTAATAACGTCGCTGCTAACGAGACGCGATTCCAAATATATTCCTTCATAGAATCGAGGCAAAACGGCAACTTTTAATTCATGGACTATAATACTCGTGCGAGTCTTTTGAAGCCGAACAAAGACAAGTAAACAAAAGGCAACAAGACAGCTATGGGAGGCAAAATAAAAATAACTTAATATTTATTATGCTAAAGTTTATTTCGCGAACTCGGCTATGTAAACGTGTCATGCTAAATAACCACTACTCATGTTGCCTGAGGACAGCGGTATACTTATATTATAATATAGTACAAACTCATTTAAATAGCTAAAGCATTGTGTTGACCTCAAAATTCTAACATTCAGGGGCCGGGTCGGACCGTGCCTAGAACGTGCGATTTACACCTAAAATGTTTTTACAATTTCTATTGTAAATTTGATTCAAGTTTAAGTCTTGATTTATCGCGAAGTTAAACGTTATTCGTCGATTCGTCTATTTCCACACATAAAATACTGATTTTAATAATGACTGACTGAAAGAGAGAGAGATAGAGATTATTAAGCGCAGCTTGTATTGAATCAGTGTAACGACCGATGCGTCGGTATACCAGTGATCAGTAATCAGAGAGCTGAGTAACAGCTTCAGCTCAAGCGAGGTTCTGGGTGGCCTAAGGAGAGGTAAAAGGCCACTAGGGGCGGTGCAGTTATTGTTTATCAGTCTCAGTTGGCAATCAGGTTGAACCAGTAGAACCCTGCATTGCACAGTACAAACAGTAAAGTATAAATTGTCTCTTTGGTTGTCCTCTAAAAGTATGTAACATCAGAATCAGTATTCGCCGTGTTCTACGTGTTCTACGGCGTCAGATGGTAAAATCGGTATTTTATCTGTGCTCTAGAAACGGGCTTAACAATTGAGACATCCGGGGTACGATCCTCACTCTCTCGTGCACTATTGAAGTGAACCCACTTCACACCCAAGCCTATGCTGTATATTTATTCTAATGTCTGTCTAAATTTTTAAAAGTACTTTGTTCTCTTTAATTATTCCTATACACAACATGGAGGTCATCGCGCTTGCATTAGCGTAATTATTTGCTAATTTGTACCAAGCCTGGTGGCTACCCAGCAAGGGGTAGCACGCATTTAATCCAATTCATTATATGATAATTAACACGAATTGTTTTACGCAGAATTCAGTATTTATGTCTAACACTGTTCTTGGTTAAATCGTGTTTTATCATAATCACCTAATATTGCAACTAAAATGATATGTGTTTACCATTTTATACATCTCGTTCAAATTAAGTAATTTCTACTTTGCAACAACATCTTTAATTCATATAGTACATACCTCCCTTGCTCTTAAGATTCATGTATAGTAGAAACATAACATTCATAAACGTATGAACCTTTACATACCACCACCAACGCGTGTTTACCCCAAAACGGAACATCATCAGGGTAAAGCCGAGTTTAGATAGAAACGAGTAACTAAGACTAAATACTACGCGAAGACAAGGATAAACGCTCGAAATGCCAATTTAGTTGCGAACCGGTCTAAGTACCAAAGTACCCAAGACTAAACAAACAGTTTAATTTAAACGTGTTAGCTCCAAGCTCGCAATATTAACACGAAGGTAACTTTAGCTCTCGACCGCTGACGGAGTGACGTAATGTGAAGTATTTGTTTAAGGCTCTTGTCTCCCCACCACGAGCAGAGGCACATAACTTTCAAGACATAAGTAAGAAACTGAACATCTTCCTATAACTTTCATTTATATTTAACATAACATGTACTAACGACATGTGTTATATTTTAAGATATTCATCAATAGTTTCATATGATGAAATGTTTAGTGATTTTTGGCAACATTTTATTACTCTTTAATAGCTTCTCGCTAACGATAAGACGTATAGCTTAACCCATTAGCTGTTCAACTTCTTTCAGTATATTGACGCATACACATACAGCTTAAAAGTGAGCTTTGTGCTTTTCGAACGGTTTATTAAACTTTGTGCTTTTTTGACGGCCTTTGAATAGGCGCTCAAAGGAAATTAATTATAATTCCAAATGATTTTTATGTTTACCCAACCGACTAGTTCACATCTTATATCCATTATCTACTATAAGGTAAACCAATTTCCTAACTGTTTAAAGATTTCATGATTAAGTAACAAACTAAAACCAACACAATATTTATAATAATCTGACGACACTTGCTAAGTGTGCAGCATAGCTTTAATACATCGTAAGGACAAGTCGACTTACGCTTACAATGCCGCGTCTACAAATGCAGTTATTGAAGTCTGGATAACTTTTTCTATTTAGTTGAAGAGACATCTGAACTCGATTTATAGTTGCTCAACTTTTTAGCGAGCAATTGGCACTTCGCTCTTTAGATCAATGTCGTCTGACATTTCTATCGCTTTGCATAACTTGACATTACTGTTCGGTAACGCTAACGCTAAAGACGATTAGCGTCTTCGGATCATCGGCTATATTGTTGTACCAGCCTACCTTATTCATTCACTAAACAATATACGAGATAGAATGGGACTTTAAATGACAAAAAGCTTCAAGTTCTAATATACTCGAATATGAGTAATACCAATAATAATTTAACAATTGTAGCCCAAAAATGTTAAATATGGAAATAGGTATTGAGTTGAGAATAGGTACCTCACTCCAACGACCCAATGTCTCTTAATAATGTAGTTAGTAGTAGTCGTATGTAAACCTAATCATCATAATACATTAGGATAAACACTGCGACTTAGGCATGGCATGAACATAACGGGATTTACTTAACATTTCACACTTAACCCTAATTTATTAACATTCGTATGCATGTAATATATGTCATACTTTCATTGATAACACTCGTGTTTCCGATCATAAGACTGTGTACGATTTAAAACAAAAAAGTGCTTAAATTTAATATAGCGAAATGATGTAGAAAACATTTACAACATCCACAAAATACGACTACATAACACAACCCCGTTTAAGTGGGCGTGTTAAAAAGTTAACGACCCTACATCTGACTCGGACTATAATATTTTTATGACATTCGGGTGAAAGGCCATGTTGAGTTCAATTTCGTTAGAGCAATCCGCAGCCGTAGTTACTTTAGGGCATCGTAAAGACACGCACTTGCTAAATTTTTAATGTGAATTAGGCACAGACTTAAAATACTACATTCGTTTCTTTATAAATGTGACATACGCCTTGCTGGCTTTTTTAAAGTATACTGCATGAATAATTTACCTGAATAAGCACTTTTTATTAGATTAGAGGACTATGAAATAGTACTCTTGAGAACCTCTTAAAATAACTCAATAAAACATTAAATTAGACATTCCCTTGCTATAATTCAGTATACTAAAGATCACCGGTCATATAGCGGTCAACAAAAATCGACCGCATTTCTTTGAATTATTAAGTTGTAAAATATTTATATTTTATACAATAATTGTTTTGTCACTGAATATGCGCAAAACGCGCGATACCAAGACGGAAAAACTTGAAAAAAGAAAAAAATACATTTTCGATGCCTATGTCACTCTCGATTCAATATTTAAATGACATTCCAAGTATAATAGGCGTGTGTGTGTATTGTATGTATATGTATAAACGTGAGTGTGTCAAAGGTATCGTTTCTTTTACTAAATTAATATATTTGTAGTGTATTATTATATAAAATATTAGCTTTCTGCACTTCTTCACCGTATAAACTTTGTCAGTACCAAATTTCATACTCCTCCGTATCAATTACATTATATGATATCACATATTAGACATATAATTTTACGAGTATATCACTAACACGCTCAAAAACGAAACATCATCAGGTTTGACATGATTTTACAAATTTTTGGTCACTTTAAAAATTCTAAATGCAAATCATATTAAAATTTCTTTCGCTTTATTTAAATGTAACTCTTACTTATATAGATTTCGTTTTATGGATACTGAGATCTACTCGTATTCCCTGCAAAGAATCTTTAACATGAATTATTAAACGATCAAAGCCGTCTTATCCACAACATAATATTTAGAATTTTATGGTTTTTCTAGTTTTATATCTGTGTTTGATCTTTATTTTAAACTTTATCATTTACGAAGAACACGATAGATTTACCGAAGAAGTAAATCTATCTATATAAATGAATGATCTTTCTTTTCATTAAAGTAACAGGGGTTAGAAAGACAATAGAGGGATTTTCTTTCTTTTTAGATAAGAAATATATAATTAATAAAAACAAAATGAAGTGACACGAATATTATCATAATAGTAATTTAGTTTCAAGCAAAATATATTCAATAATATAGGTTTCTTCAATCAAAATTATAAATAGTTTTGTCAAATACTTATCAAAGGTTCACCATTACGTGGACTCAGATTAAATAATGTGTTACATCGCCCACCGTAACCTTGTCGGTGTTCAACTGAATGCCACAGACTTGTATTCCTTCCAACTCGCATTGAAGCAACGGTGGAATACGTTTCATACCTTTCTCAATTATATGGCGATACCCAAAACAAATGCTGTTAACCTATGACCTAAATATATACATAGATAGAATAAAAACTCAGCAAAGAATAAATTAACATCTATAGATATACACAAGATCTTAGTAAGGATACGAATTAAGTCTAATATTATAAGTAATATTTCAGAAACATTTTAAAGCTTGGACCGTAATATGAATTAGCTCTCGTTGCTTCCTCGCACTCTCGTACGCTAACGACCCGTGTAGCCATAAACGTTAATGCATGCTATCAATTTGTGTGTTTGGATAATAAATAGCGGTAACTCAGCGTAAAATATCCACTTCCTCGTACGCGTAAGTTGCTTGATAAGTCCGTACTAAAGCACTGGCCATATCTAGTCTGTTCAAAGTCACCTTACAGTGCGATTAGGTCGTAAAAAGTAATGGGTCCAATCTATGGTAATACGGTTGAAGTGTCTGTCTGTGACTTCAAAATAGCCTTCGTCGGGTTCCGTAGCGAAATAACTAACAACGGAAATATTAATAGAGTGAGATCTTTCGACAGATTTTTCAAATATATAGAGGTTTTTAAATAACCCTTTGTAATTTATTATAGGAATATATAATAATAGTAAAAGAAGTTTTTTTGTTGCCTTTTATATATTCTCCCAATAGTTCACAAATAACATTGAAATAATGGTAATGTTTAAACAGACGTTCGATTAATAGTTTAGTCTCATGTGAAAATTAAAAGTATCTAGTATTTTGGAAATAGAAGAGATTTGCAAAGAAAAGTAATCTTTGAAACTACTCATTCAATTACAATTTTTCTTATTAGTGTTTAAAATGGACCTACAGCATGGACATTGGTCCGTTTACCCGTTAAAATTAATGTACTTTTCGTGGAGACCAATTTTACAACGTAAGTCGACGGACGAATGGTTCAGCGTATGAGTTTTTTTATGAACGCTGCCCTAATGGTAAGAGACATTTGAAGGGGTATAGAATAGTTGAAGAGCTTTTTACAGATATTGCTCTTTATAAATGAACAGAATATGATTAAATAAAATAAAATAATAAAGTTTATTGTAATATGGTAAACCACATAATAACTGGACCAAAGTATAAATTAAGTAGAAATATCTGGCCCAGGAGAAACTGTATGACTGTTTACTCATTGGGGTAAAGTATGCATAAGATTACGTAGAGAAACATTGTTATGCCCATGTTATCGTCGCCTTCTCAGTTTGTAACGGGCAAAGTTACGGGCGCAAGTTAGTATGTTAGTTATATAAGGAGTTAAAGAGAGCACACGAAATACCTAAACTTCTATTTGCAAGATAAGTTATACGGAAGCTCTCTATACAGTAACTAGAACACAAATTACAAGCAATGCAGGCTCGAATTTACTGTTGCGATAGTGTCCTAGTTAAGTCTGATCGGAATGGCCGAAATAACCAATTGTTTGATTAAGCTGTACAATGTATAATGCATTGCAGATCGGTCGACATGCCATCAATGGAGCTCGAACGTAGATAATTTGTGGCGAAGCGGCCGATACTATCTTATAATTGGTTAATAATGCCTGTGTTAATAATTCTAAACTACACTTACTGTTTTAGCACGATCTCCGATTTTGGTTTGAAATTTTTAAATCAATTCATTATTTTTTCTTTTCATTCTATTTTTGACAAGTTCGAGCTATTTTCTCAACGCATTTTCTTAATAGATTTCTATCCGTGCAAATATTCCTCTAGCTGCGAGTGCGAGATCTACGTAAGTTGATAAAAAATACATAATTTCTGATTATTTATTACTTTTAGTTTCTGTCAAGACTGTAGAGATAACATTCCAAATAAAATTAGTTTCCACCAGTAATTTTTTTTCTCTGTTCAAAATTTTACTTCACGTAACGTAACTTATAAACCATTGATGAAAAACATATTTTACTGTGTTTAGAATAGAATAGTTCCATTGTCAAAGTATTCATTTTTATCTTTAAAGCGAGTTTTAGATTTTTATCTGAATCCAGTTAAAAATACGAAAGATATAGTAAATTGTGTACACGTTCTACCGATTTAGATTAAGCGGAGTTGATATGGTTTTAAAAATTGCAATGCTGGTAAGTACAACAATAAAAACTGTTAACAGGTAAATTCTTGTTAAATTTGCGAATTTAATACGCCCATTTATACAATATGTAGTACAATAAACAGCAGAAGTGAGTCGTAAATTTTAATCTTCTCAATTTATTTAAACTTCCCTTTGTGTGGTATTATGTTTTTTTTTAATTAAGCCTAGGATTAGGGTAGAGCTGGTTTGAGTTCATGATGATATTCCCTATGGAAATTTTCGACATACGAGAATCATCATCGCCAGTTTGGGTTACCAGTTACATCAAACACAAGGCCACGGCATAGAGTGCGCACCTCAAAGAGTTTAGCCATTATGATGACCACAATTATTAATCTGTTGTTAATATTGACCTAATGATAGGCATCATATTGACAAATTGTAAATTACCGTCTGTCATGGATTTTCACACCTGTGAATTATAATATATAGTTACCAGTTTTTACTTGACCTTAGATATTTCCAGCAGTAGTATATATGTGGGTGGGTAAAACTCTAAAAACCCCTTTTTTAATGTTGAGAACATATGAAGATGTTTACAGCACTAAATGCTAGATGGCGCTG
>DWNJ01002100.1:0-10961 GCA_018250275.1 Udranomia eurus
AAACCATCTTACAGTTTCAATACTTACCCCGTAATAAGATAGCTTAGCGAGGAGCAGAGGGATGTTCAGGCAATCAAATGCGCGGGTGTAGTCTAACAGGACAAGGATTGTGCCCTCTCCTTTGGCCTGCGCAGTAAGAAGATCGTCAACGACATCCATTAAGGCCGTAGAAGTACTTCTCCTCTGCCTGAACCCAGACTGCGTGGCGGGCAATATGTCATTTATTTCCAAGTAGTGCCTCAATTGATCACAGGCAATTCTTTCCAAAATTTTTGACATATTTGGAAGAATGCTGATGGGTCTAAGGTCTCTAAGTTCGAGAGGATTTTCGTGCTTAGGCAAAGGTTTTACTAAAGCGTGTTGCCACATCGCTGGGAACGTGCTTGTATTAAAAGAAATGTTTATAATATTTGTGATAACTTGGATTGTATATGGAAGCGTTAGAAGCAACATTTCGAGCGATATACCATCACAGCCTAGTGCATTTGAGTGCAGGGATTTTATTGCTCTGGAAGTATCTGTATTGTTAATCTTATAGAATTTAAATGAAGCCGTACTGTGCCTGTGAAATTCGTAGAAGCTAAGATTTGAAAGAGGTAATATATAGGCCCCCGGAACAGACAGGAAGTGATCATTAATTCGATCGGGGTTATCAATGCCTGGAGGAAGCGTTGTGTCAGTTCTGGCTTTAATAATAACGTGTTGTTTAAGATTTTTCCACAAATAATATGGGTTATGTAGATAAGAATTAATGTAATGCTTGAAGTATCCTTTTTTTTCGGTAAATAATGCCATAGACACAGCTTTTTTTAGGTCTTTATAGTATTCTTTATGTGCATCGCAGCCGCTTTTACGTGCTCGGTTTTGAGCTTTGTTGCGCGTTCTTATCATTAACCTGATATTATAAGTTACCCAGGGATGTTGTCTATCCGTGATTGTCACAGTTTTAACAGGCGCGTAAAAGTCAAACAAGTTTACTAGTATTGTGTTAAACTGGGTGATCATATCATCAACATTTGACTTTTGTAAATTTTCCCAATTAATAGATGATAACTCTTCACGAAACAAATTCAAATCAATATCTTTAAGCGGCCGATATGTTATGCGTCTTGGGGGGATGCGTTTTTTAAGTGTATAGAGCGTAAAAGATAGAAATGCGTGGTGGCTTAGGTCTTTTATATACTCCACTCGGATATGACCGATAGGTGCATCGGTGCAAATAAGATCCAATAGAGTTTCAGAATGATCTGTGAAGTGGGTCGGTTTTGTTACATGTTGTTTTAAATTCGTATAACTAAGAAATTCTAGAATAGTTTTAGTGTTGATGTGATGGCTATTTAACAAGTCGACATTAAAATCTCCCAACAGTATTGTGTAATTATGCCACGTGAAAGAAGAAAATGAATCAGTTAAGGCATCCAAAAAAATTTGTAAACTAAGCCATGGTGGACGGTATGCCGTGCCGAAAAGAATTGATTTACCGTCAAGATTTAGAGTTAGCCACATTTGTTCAACAAGCGGTGAAACTGGGTGAGAAAGAGCCCGCACCATCAGCCCTTTTTTGATGTAAAAACCGACACCACCCCCGTGGGCGCGCACGGTGACTGGACGTGGTGTATGAATTATTTTGTATCCAGGTACTGCGGGGGCCCGGCCCTCCTCACCCTGTTTCAGCCAGGTTTCATTTATAGCCATTAGATCTACATCGTGATCTAACATTGCCGATATGAACTCTTCGTGCCTTGTACCCAAAGATCCTGGATTCAAGAAACCAAATCTTAAGAATTGTGGTTTACCCATATTCCATATTTAAAAAGTGAACACGATAATAGCAATTGTAATTCAATAATGTTTCAATGTTAATCTGATCCGTAATTTAGGTATATTAAATAAGGTATAGTAAAAAATATAATAATTTAAATATGAATTTTGAAAAAATACCCATGTAGTCTCACATCCAAATAATAAGCAATACATATTAATTAAGAAATATCGTGTTATAATATATAAATTTGGAAGCTGTACCGTATAAATAGTACAGTTCACACTTTCCTTATTATAGTTTTGCTATAATTATAAATAAAATACAACAGCAATAGTGAAAATTTTTCCGATATCATTTTCGGAACGAATGCGAACCGCCGGAGATTCTGTGTTTCGTCTGGCATATACGCGTCCGTCACGTGTCCATATGTATCGCCATCCTTTGCTCCGTCCTTCCTCTCGCGCCTTATGAAAAAGCCTTCTGTTGAACCAGGTAAGCCGCTCATTAATATACAGGGTGGGCCTCGGAGTTTTGCAAATTTGAAATCGCCATAGCGTTGGAACGGGGGAGTGGGGCGGAGCGCGGGAGGTGGGGATCTGTAACTCGGGCCTTGGAAATTTAGTCGCAATGGAGCACTTCACGGGTGAACAGCGTGCGTTCTGTGTAAAAAATTATTACAAAAATGCTGATTCGTGCGTTATTGTTCGACGTTCATTTCGCTCTTACTATGGATTGCATGATTTAAAACAGTGTCCGAGTGAAAGTTTGATTAGGGCGTGGGTCAGAAAGTTCGAGGCTACCGGTTCGACCCTTAATCAGAAACCTAAGGGGCCCGAAAGGACGAAAAGGTCAGATAAAAACATAAACGAAGTCGGAGCTTCCGTACTACGCAATCCTGGGCAATCAACTCGCAAGCGATCAGCAGAGCTATCTGTATCAAGAACGACTTTGCGTCGTATTTTGAAGGAAGATTTAAAATTGCACCCCTATAAACTTCAACTAGTGCAAGATTTGAAGCCAAATGATCACAATTTACGACGTGATTTCGTCGAAACAATGTTTGAGCGGTTTCGGAGCTTCAACAATATTCTTTTTTCAGACGAAGCCCATTTTCACTTAAATGGGCACGTAAATAAACAAAATAGTCGTTATTGGGCCTCAGAAAATCCACAATTCAAACACCAAAAGCCTTTGCATTCGCCAAAAGTGACAGTTTGGGCGGCTATTTCAGCACACGGAATCATCGGACCCTTTTTCTTTGAAGACCAGCGAGGGAATTCTGTGACAGTTAATACTGAGCGATACACAGCCATGTTGCGCGATTTCTTTTACCCACAGCTGTCAGAATTTCGAGGGTACAATAGTTCGACATGGTTTCAACAAGATGGCGCCACTTGCCATACCTCTAACGAGAGTTTGGCAGCCGCAAAGGAGATGTTTGCTGGAAAACTCATTTCGCGCCGAGGTGACATTCCATGGCCACCGAGGAGTCCGGATTTAACTCCACCCGATTTTTTCCTGTGGGGCTACATGAAAAGTAGAGTCTACAGTAATAATCCGACCACGATTGCAAAGTTGAAGGCCAATATCCGCGAAGAAATGGCCGCTATTCCGCGTGCCATGTGCGAACGAGTTTTTGTCAATTTGAAGTCGAGATTCGAAGAATGTTTGCAGCGGGATGGTGCGCATCTGGATGATGTTATTTTTAAGAAATGATTTTCCCAAATGTTAACTTTAATTTAAAAATAAATTGGTTTTAATATTACTTGTTTTTTTTTTTATGAATTTTTCAAATTCGCAAAACTCCGGGGCCCACCCTGTATATAATATAAGCAGCACGGTTCGTGTGCCTATAAAGCATCTCATCATCATAAATAAACAAAGCAAGCGGCTGACATTGGTCACGACCCACATAGCGCGGCCTAGACACACTGCAGAAATAGCGACACTCCCTCGCATCGTACACTCGCACTACGTGTGGTCGATAGAAAACTATCTGTGGAATAAAAAAAACTGTTTGCGATCCTAAAATATTATTTGCGGTCGTAAAATACCGCTCTTATTTTATTATATATTATCTGTCACTCGTATTTTAGTATTTTCTTTATATATCGTATCCTATTTCGTCTGTCAAATACCGCCTTCGTTGATTTTAGTTCGTCCCTAAGGTCGACTGGTAGAGAATGCTTTTAGTATTAAGTCCGCCGTTGTAGGTACAAACTTTATTATACCTATATAAAGGTTTATATTGGTATAATAAATAAAAAACAATCGCAAAAACGATCTATGGTCTACATAAAACTATTTGTGGACCTTAAAAAACTATCTGTGATCCAAACAAAACTATCTGTGGTGGCTCGTGCTCGTGGTCCACAGAAAACTGTACGTGGTCCTAAAACACTATCTGTGGCCCAAAACAACCTAAGTGATTCTTGTCGATAGACTTGAATTGTCCTATAGGTAGATAGATAGATATTATCCAGTTATCCCATAGACCAGCAGTAAGAGTAAGGTAGCGTCCATAAAAATAGAAATGTTTAAGAACCGATAAACTACAACATGTATTTGACGTTCATCTAATGTATTAGTATAACTCATAATGAATGAAAACCATTTTATTACACGTTCCTGATTCTCGAAAACTTAAAAAAGGAAATTATACTTATGTAGGTATGAGTATTAGTTATTCAAAGACTTTAGGGATTTAAGATAATGCCGTAGTGTTTAATATTGGCCGGGAGTCCCAATCGTATCGGAGTCTATCGGCGTATAAATTTCGATACGTCATCGACAGCTTTGAAGCTTGGACCGCTGCCAGTGCCGTGTTGAGAGAAGTGAATAATTTGCAACTTTTACATGCAATGGCGGTGTCATATTAATTTGGCCAATATGTTGCAATTTATGGTTCGATATACTCCAATTGCGTTCATTTTCAATGAACATTAAGCAATCATCAACCGGGAGGTGGTAGAACCTTTTACGGTTCGACTCCTGAGGCTCGAACGCTATACCTATTTCTGCCTCATAATAGCAATGTTCTCGCTGCTGTGTTCTGGTTTGAAGGGTGTGGTCAGGGAGACATACATAACCGAGGCGTCCTACTTAGTCATCAGGAGTAGGAACGCATTTTGCGGTCGACCTAAGAAAAAAACTTAGATCCTGATCCTTGGGTTGATTAAAGAATTTGAAAGATTAAAAAGGTATTTTTATTATGCTAAAACTGCACCAGTGCCAGAGAGAATCAAGGATCAAATGGTTTTTATTTATATACATTTCAATTAGTCAGCATTAGTCGGCTTTCAACACTTTCCAACCTTCAGTTTCTCAGGCTATGGTAGACCGGATGAAACAATACAGCGGACAAACCTCCCAGCACTCTCAAAAAATTTGATTCGATATTGAACTCAGTGATAGCGACCGTTTGTCACAAGAGCTAAACTGCCACATCCACACCTTAGCGCCACATTGTATCACCGGCCAGTAGCATCAATATAGCACAAGGATTTCCTCAATCTCCTCAATCGAACATACAATTCTAGACACACTACAGACAGATGCAAGCACGGAGCACAATGCTCGTTAGTACGAGTCTCCGTGCGAGTGCGGAAACGCGAAGAACTTGTTATGCACGGAAAAAATACAAAACGACCCAGTCGTCACATGTAAATCGCGACTGTATGACTAAAAGCGTTACATGTATTTTGACGTGAAATATCCAAGTCTGTGGCAACAACGGAGTTACAATTATGAAAACGTAGAAACATTAAAATCAAAAACGTTTATTCGGGATTCCATATTTTGCAGCACATTACATTTAAGAGCCATTTCCCCGATACTAGAAAATTTCTAAATATCTTATATTAAACATATATTTTAGGAAAAGTAGTAGCCTAAATCTCTGGAGTTACACTGAACTTAAAATTGCCGCCTTTACTCCCGTACTATATTTAGGCTTAAATATCTATCTATCGATTTACATTTCTCTATGTTAAACGCTGATTTGTAGAGAGAAATAACTTCCCAAGCATACTATCCCATATTCAAAAAACCAACAAGTAATAACGCCGAAACGAATGTTAACTTGATCTTGTCACATATCTAAGCAGGCCTTGTTCTTTCAAAACTTCTAAAATAGCCTCACAACCACAATGTGTATGCGTGACATGTCCATACACATACAAACACACACACGCGCAGAGGAGACCATTGAAGTCCAAAAATAATGAGTATGACATCATGCGCGTAACAGTGGATGCTTTTGACACACCGCTGTCCAAGGCACGAACTGATGGCGTTGTATGATTTATTTTATTTAGCGTATTTAATCATCGTCAACATATTGCTGTCCAATGGCAGGTAATCTTTGAATGAAAATACAATATTTTCAGCTGTTTAAACAAATACACGAGTTTAGTGACGTTCTTGAAGTTGTATCGTGGATGTTTTAAATGCAGGATAAAACTGCATCAAATCTACCGGTCAGATATCATAGGAAACTTGAATTCCGTCTATCCAATTAACCCCATTACGTTGTCCTTCGTATTATATAAAATAACCACATTTACATTCATGAAGTAAGTCAATTGGCTAATAAAGATTAAATTCCGAACAGCTGATCATAGTTGACTTATTCATTGGATTTTCTTACGTATTACCTATTTTGTTTCTTAAAAGTTTACTAGATATCACAACCTTGTTTTTGCTTATAGAATTAATATATTTAAATATAATAATAAATATAGATATAAAAATAAATAGATTTCAAAGACTTCAAACATTCCATTCGTCTATTATACACACAAAATATTTCTGTACTTTTCTAATATACTAAAAAACGCTTCACGTCTACAACTTATACCACACAACAGTCGGTCGTCTTCGCTGCGGCCGCGTCGCCGCATTTTATTTAAAACGCTACGCTCTTGCACGTAACATACGTACATACGTAACTACACGTTCATTGTTAGAGATGAAAAGCCCATACAATACCAAATTGCCTACGGTCTGTCGCCGTGTGAAGGAAATCTTTGCTAACCGGCTTTCAGTCTGAACTGCACATTTAAAATATTCATATCGCCTAGTTTTAGCTTTTCAACTAGTACTTTTGCAACCTACGTATAGTCCCAGCTTATTGGATTTCAGTTGAATTTCAGTTATCTTGAGATGGAAAATTTTTGTCGTATTTATATTAATGAAAATATAAAATAACGCTTTATACTCATAATCCCACATTAGGATTCCCAGTGATGTGGGGGCCATAGACAACACACAATGACAACTACACAGACACCCAGACCGAGTATAGAAATTTAAACTCATTACTCAAATGTGTCTCGCTGGGAATTTAACCCCGGCATTAGATTGACAGTCCGACATGGAGACCATTGCGCCATAGGGTCGTCAAATGAATGTAATCTTTAATGTTTTCTCTGGAGTTTTAAATGATTTGAAATGTAATGAAAATAAGAATAAGATTTCTGATGCTCATTTACAGAGGAATTATTTTTTAAACTTACATAATATTCAGACATGGCGTAGGTGTGCAGATAGCTTGATTAAATAACAGATCATGAAATTTTATACAAAGATTTTCAGGAATACAGAAAATTCTAGTATATATTTTATTCCTAAAGACTTTCCCGGGGGAGTTTTTCGGGGAAGGACTTTCCCCGACGAAAATTGAAATGCAAGACCGAGGATGAAAACTTCTATAGAATATAAATATAAACCTAAGCAACTTATACTCTTAAAATCTCTCGATTAACAATAAGGTCAACAAAACAGACCGCACATCTGTTCGCATCAGCAGTGGGCCCGGGCGTGGGATCTACGTCCACACGTAAACATTAAATATAATCAAACACATTACAAAATACAGTAGTAACATTACACGCATAGAAAAGACAAGCAAGTAGAATTGCAACGTCAAATCAAATCAAATATTAGGTTGTCTGAACAAACCGTGCCGATTTTCGGTAGTTACGTGAGAGTGCTGTTTCCATATAACAATTATTGAAAACATATGACATGTTTTCAATAATTGAATAGTCTTCTAAAAGAGATTACTTCAGCCATATTTGGAAAGAAGTTTGGTTACGATTCGTTATTTTTTATCAGTTTTGTACACCATAGAATATGGTGGCAAATTAGGTGAGGCATTTAATGCTTTCTTTTTCAGAAAATAATTGTTTGGTTGGGATGTTTAACCCCATCCATCGTGTGCGCCAGACCTTGCGCCTTCGGATTTCCTCCTTTCCGATCATTACAAAATTCTGTTATAATAATAACAATTCTGATGAGTACCTATGAAATTTGGCACAGTTAAAGTTTATACGATGAAGAAGTTCCGAGAGACAATATTTTATATATTAATACAATAAATTAGTAAAAGAATCCATTACGCAAACAACCATGCCTTTGACGCACACGCGTATATAGATAGATACATGGAACGTAATTTGAATACTTAATCGAGAGTGACGTCGGAAATGTCAAACAATTAATGTCATTTTATGTAGTCAAGAAATATTTTAAATTATTCTATAGGCATAAAAGTGTAGATATTTTACAACTGATAATTCTATGATTTAGTGTCGATTTTTGACGAGCGCTACGCGATCTCTAGTAACATTAAAACTTCATTATCAAAAATGTGCCTTCGCGGGCAACTAGTAAGTTTGTTTTGTAAAAATTGTTTATGGTATGACAGATAATGATTAAATCATAAACACGACGTGTTGGGAGGACACTGGTTACATCGGTCTAGGTACAAAACTTGTACTGCTGTTCTATTGATGTTCCTACTTCTATGGTTACACGTAATGAAAACATTGTTATAAAATACGAGCTTTACTGAGAACTATAAAGTTTAAGTGACTAGTTTGCCGCTATCGGCCTCTTCCGCGGATGTTATACGATTAACCATTGTTTTTAAGTTATATTTCTTTTGGCGCGTTAGGGAAAAATGATGAGAGTAACCGCGCGCACACCGTCACCTAAAATTCACACAATGAAATTAGAATTTTAAAAGCTCATTAAAAATCAATTCCTGAATTATGAAAAGCAATTTTTTTTTATTTATTTCGTTTTGGCGGCAAAGAAGACGTAACGTAGTTTTCGTGTTTTTTTTTCTATTGCATTATTAGTGTCGTTTTCTCTAACGCGAAGGATAAAAGAGGATTTTAGAAAGATTTTTATCTTGTTACGCCAAAGAAGTATAACTTCTTACGTGCGCACATACATATAATTTAATTTTATTAAATATTATTTTTAGGAACCCTTGAGCCGGATCATACGAGCGTTTAATCTCTAATACGGTTATAGTAACCGAAGAACCGAAGATCTAAAGTAAGCGAAGATGGTTTATTCTAGATTTTAACAGAAATTTTTGTTCTCCAGCTGAAATTTTATTTCTTAAACTCGAAGAAAATTATAAGCGTCTATTACAATTATGTGTGGTAACTTCGTCCTTAAACTTTGAGAACTTCTTATCTATAGACTACAATCATGTTGTAGAATCAAGAGTTTTTATTCATTATAAGGTATATAAATACACTGAACGTCATATACACGTATATTAGTTAGTGGCCATCGGCTTTCTACGTCTTCAGGCTCTCAGACAGGTAGGAGAAAAAAGCCGACGGAAAAAACTCCCAGCATTCTTTTAATAATAATCTTTTAATATTAATCTGTATTTTTGAATAGTCTATGGTGATGTGAAGTTGTAAAAACAACAAATCGTTTCTAACTACTGAAAAGCAGTCATCGCTAAGTTTTAATCGTTAATAAGCTAGCGCCTGGACATTTATTATTTTTTATAGAATCACCTTCTTCACAGAATTCCATGATCACACTATAAATATTTCACTCCAAACGGGAATCGAACCCGGGTTTTCCAGCGCAGTACCCGTACACGTTTTTAAAATTGTATTACTTAGTAGCATATAAATTATTCAACAAAGCATAATTAAAACACAATTTAATCATTTGTAATTATTTATTAAAACCTCTAATCTACGCATAATTACTGGTTGTTAACAAATCAGTTGTTAGGAGGCGTCCACAGCGAAGCGGCTCGACAAATATAAGTAAAAGGTCCTATGGAGGTCGAAGGGTTTAATTAATTTTATAGGATTTAATGCACTTAACATTGTTAACTATCCGTTACATGATTGCTGCCGCGTTCCGATCTACATATATTACACATATTGACAACTTGTTAGTGCCTCCTTAGGCATATACAAAATAAAATGTTATGTTTTTGAATTGGAATGACGACTTGCCCCAGTGAGACACTAGGACCAAATTAGGACAAGAGTTTATTGTGCGTTTTCAATCTTGTGGAAAACATTCAGGCACACTCTTTCGATCTACCTTAATTTTATTGTCTAAAAGAGAAGATTTTGCTATTTGCTAGAATAGATATTTAACTGTAATAGAGAATATGTATACTGTTATTCCAACATTGCTGACACTTCTCAGCTAAAACCTTCTTAGTAGCTAAATGGTAGATACTAAATAGTACTCCCAAGTACTCCTAGGTACTAAATAGACAGTCAATATTTTACCAGGATCTGACACATTAGACCTTAGACCTCCACGGCACACAAACCTACCTGGCCATTCCGCGCACGCCAACACCACTCAAGCACTCGCTACTGACCTGTGCGACGACCTCGACCTCGTAGTATACAGAGAGGGGGGAGCGTACCCTGATGTGGGGAGGCAGGGCGATGGGCCGCGCGGCCGGTGGCGGCGGCGGGCCCGGCGGTCCAGGTGGAATTGCGCGGCCACGCTCCCGCAGTGCCGGGTGCGGGCCCACGCCTCGCATCGCCGACGCACGTTCCTGTTTCAACGCTGTGAAAGGAAATTCGGGAATTAGCTGATGGGGACGAACAGCTTCTTTTTGGAGATTGGGGAGTTTAACCGTTTAGTTGGTTTTGCAGACATTTTAAGATATAGTCGAATTATTAATAGATTATCATACATCAACATCACATCACATAAATCAAGTTAGAAAATTGATACCTCAAATTTTGAATGATCGGAAACAGTCCGAAATCCGAAGGTGCAAGGTCTGGCGACTACGATGGATGGGTCAAACATCCCGACCAAAGAAAATTTCTTTCGGAAAAAGAAAAGCATTCAATGCATATGCACTTTAGTTTTAGCCACCATATTCAAAGTCGTGCAAAAC
>DWNJ01002101.1:0-10960 GCA_018250275.1 Udranomia eurus
AAAATGCAAAAAAAGAAAAGATTAAAATAATTCCGTTGTGATCACGACAAAAGAACAAGAGTACCGTATGAAAAGTGCGGTGGTGGGGGGGGGTGGGGGGGAAATAAATTTTGTGCAAAACACTCACGGTGAAGCTTTAAAAATCGTCCTTTTGTTTACGACGCAATGAATTTCGTATTTCAGACACCTGCCTGAAACGGTGGGTGTCGCTTTGTTTCCCGTGAATAATTCTCGCTACTGCCGCCGCTTTTATCGCTGTAATTCGCCTAAAATGAAACAGGTAAGGTGAAATTGATAAATGCTGTCGACCCCTCGCCTCGAAGTGCGAGCTTAATATCCATCGGATTTTTAACTCCGCCCGCTCCGTGGTTTTTTTTATGTCTCATTGCAAACCGTCCGTAAAAAGGAATCGGAACGAGTTCTATCGGTAAAAGGTTCCGCATGAACCAATGTGTCTCTTAGCGGATAGCTTTTACCCAACGGATATACGAGTAGTTCTGGTACACGTAGAACGAGCGAACCAATCCAATCGCGCTCGAAAGCACAGTGACGTTTGACACAGTCAGCTTTCATAGCGGTAAAATTTGGAAATTCGTATCACGAAACCGATAGCCATCCATTTTTGAAGTATGGCCAGTTGTCCTCTAAATTATTAATGACATCGTTACATCGGCAAACGCTTTTAGCCGTTTGCTCGATAATCGAATACATAAATCACAATAAAACTCACAGCAGGGCGACGCCATTGCTCCTAATTTATGGGTCTGATGTATCCAGGGCAGACCTCTTCCGTTGAAACTGAATGGTGATATACGAGGACATACGCGGTGCTTCTCAGAAGTGGGTTCCTAATTTATATGGGATATAATAAAGTCAAGAAGGGTCGGAATTTTGGGTTGCCTCTTTGTATTTTCTATTAGTTGAGATATTTTCTAGTCGTTTCGACCTTTGTTTCATATTCTTAGAAGATAGCAAATTAAAAATTCCTTTTTGTCGGTGGGGAAGCATCTTGGACTGTTGTATTTAAATACAGTTTCTTAGTTGAAATTGGATTGTTTCTAGGAGAGAAATGTCTTAATCCATCTGTCCAGTTGTCTCTCGGCCTGACGCAAACTTAAGTAAACAACTTAACTATTCTTGCTGCTTAGATTAGATTTGTTAACAAACATAATGTGATTTTGAAGACAAAATTCTACATTTATTTGCAACGAATGTCTAATTTGCGTTAAGTATAAAACATATAATGAACTGGTGAGATTGTTGTGAGAAATTTAAACATATTTTTTCATATCTTTTGCACATATTTCAGTGATGGCTTAATGATAATTCATATGAAAAAATTAAATCAAGATATTTATACAATACATACATCATTTAGAAGTAAGTTTATTTGTCTATGAAGTATGCGCAAAATACTCGTGTAATACTCATAAGACGTGATTTGAACAATTTAGTGAAATCTATTATAATTTCAGATTAAGAATTTTACGAGTATCTAAATCTATACATGTAATAACTCTGTAAATGATTGCTGTCTGTACAAGAAAGACATTTAAGAGTAAATCATTCTAGGAGTCCTTATTAAAGAATAGAACTAAAAAAAAAAGATTTTTTGTCTATTTGTCGGTTTGTCTGTCCGTTTGTGCACGGTAATATCAGAAACGGATGATCCGATTTGAATGCGGTCAATGATGTATTGCGGTGAGCTTCACGTGAAAAATTGTGTTTCTTAAAAAATGGTTAATAAATAAAAAAAAGTTATGGGATGGGGACGGGGAGGCGGTAAGAACTGCGCCAGAACAACTAGATGAACTGAAGATAACTTTCGAGCCAGCCAAAGTTTGAGGGCAATAGAAATAATAGTCTTGCCTACATGCCTTTGGTTCCGTTTTTGGATGTGATTATCCACGGGCCATAAAGTTCAGACTAGGTTTACGGCCATTAGCTACTTCACACTACTTTACTTCTTCTTAAGCTACTTAAATCACATCCAGTATTATACATTTTCTCGTAAAAATCGCTGCAATAACATCGGAACGTCACTTTTGTATTGGACGTAAATCGTAGCAAAAAGGTAGCGTTGAAAGGGCCGCTGGAACATAAATATAGAGGGATTCAAATGAGTCCGCGGTTGGTTCCGAGAGGTCGTCGACGTTTAATCTGAAAGAGGTTGCTACAATTTACAGCTCTCGTATACAACCATTTCTGTTTCCCGAACGATTTTTAACTCGCCACATACATGTAAAATCCGCCCCATAGAAATATTTTTTTGTACGTGTATTTTCAGTCGATGGATATAGAAAAAGCCTCGTTGGGTAAATCTTTTGGAAACTAAACTTTTAATTGATTTCTAGTGACTGTAATTCACTTCTCCTGTATTGTCTAATAATATAATTCGTTGCTTCTATTGGGTTTAATCTGGGATTACAAAGATGCGGCGAAGGTAACACTAATCGTTTTTTAATAACATTGAGGTAGCAAACGAGCATGCAGGCCACCTGATGTAGGTGAAGGTAGGTACACACTGCCCAATTATTATTTAGTCCGACCACAGATGCACATCTATCCCTTGTGTGCATGCATTATATTCCCCCTTTTTCCGTACACAGATATACTAAATATATTTCCTAGGTTAACTGAACCTGAACGATTGATGATATTTTGACCGGATCATCAGTGCACCTTATATTAAAGTCGGTCTCAGGTGCAGGTCGATAACAGATTGACCTATCGGTAATATCCAAACTGGAGATTTGTTCCTACTACTAGCAGGTAGGTAGGTAGTACGAGAGACTTAAAATGCCCGCAGATACAGGAGGTCCTTTAGTGAGTTTTATAAATGGATGGGAAAGTGTCAGAGTATAAATTTCAAGCATAAAACGTTTTAAAACGTGCGGTTTTCTCGTGTGGTCAGAACGTGTTGAATGAATTGGTTGCGTTTAATTTTTAATCTTCACTTTTATTCCCCTATCATTTACCATGAAATTAACAGATTCCAATTATCAGAATATTTTTCAATTTACTATTTTGCAGTTTTTTATTAAATTTCAACATTTAGTTAGTATTTTTGAAGGTTGAACCCTTTACGGTTGGACTCCGGAGGCAACGCCGTTACACTTCTGCCTTATAACAGCAGTGTTCTTCTTGCTGTGTTTTAGTTTGAAGGGTGTGGTCAGAGAGACATGCTTTACCGAAGCGTTTCAACTTAGTCCTCAGGGGCAGCATTTGTTGCCGACCTAAGAAAGAACTTCGATCCTGTCTTGGGTTGATTACAGATATCCATGAGCGGCAGTGACCACAGAGCGTCGATATTTAAGATGGTATGTCTTAAATTTATTATTCTCTTGCCCCAAATAACCATTTCTTAAACAAAAGGTCAATTATGGAATATCACGTGTTTTTGAAAACTTCTACCTGTTTAACTTTTGATATTTATTATGTAATACTTTTTTGGCACGCAGAATTCGTAAAAAGAGACGCAAAAATTTTCTCTTTGTATTAACATACCGAAAAAAAACGTAAGCAATATTTTTCGGACTGCTGCGGACACTACACTCGGAACAACTGCCGGAACCTAAAATTCTCCCCTCAAAATATAATTTTTAAATTCCGTTTGAAATATCAAGCCAGGTTTCGAAATTTAAACGACAGTTTATCCTCAATATTCCCCGTTTTATTCCCACATGGTATTCACTATAAAAGTTTCCCAATATCTTTTTTTATTTTGTTTTCTCTTACATTATTTAACGAATTATAATGTTGCCATGTTAAAAGTAATCATATTACTTAGTTTTAATATGGCAACATACAAATAATAATATATTAAATTTAGTATTCTATTCATTTATGTAAAAATTATAAATCTTATACTACAAAATCATGTACAAGATAGAAATATTTAGAAATACTTGCGCCGTTATACGCGAAGCGGAGTAAATCGATTAAGAGTCAAAACAACATTGTGTTTGGACGTCAGTCTGCACATTTTGTGTCGAGCACACATGCCACAGGAACCGATGCATATAAAACAAGCAGTCCGGACGTGTAGCTTTATGAGGTTATACCCAACGATGATGTACCGTGCGGTCTGCGCCGTATGATTTGAAGGGTTTGCTTCGATTGTATACGTGCGTGAGGTACGAAACGCTTTGGATTAATAGTGAATAACTATACAAGTGTGTAATATATCTTTTAGGATTTTCACGAGAGAAAAAATGGTGAAAATGCTAACTATAATGGTTAAGATTTATTTGTTAACCGACTTAAAAAAAATGTTATTGGCGAGATTCCACGAGTATTTATTGTTTTTTATTACATAATTGTTTCATTTTTTTTCATTCATTTTTACTCATTCATTTTCAAATTCATTTTTATTCATTTTTACTCATTTATTCATTAGCCGATATAAGTGGAAATTACCTCCATTGCTTTTAAATTTTCACACATGCTATCTAGATGTTATCCGTCCCTTTCCTTTTTTAACTATATTAATATTTAAGAACCTGTTGCGTCTTCATTGTAGGATGATAGTCTATGCCTATTAAAATCGAGAGTTTATACTTAAGCTACAATGTATTGTGGAACATGTGCCATATACATGTTATGTGATATAGCCAAATAGAAAAACGTATAATAATAAAATACCACATTCACACGAGAACGACACCTTTGGATTATACAGAACTAAAATATTGATCTCTAGACAACAAAACAGAATATAACAGTTGTTTCATTTTCATGACGAATGAAAATAGATTCCACTTTGATACGAAAGAAATAAAATAAAAACATGGAATGCTGGAACACGCCCCCGGCAAGACAATAGATTGTATAGCAGATAAATATTTAGTTTCCGATTATTTGCTTGCTCATGAGTACACGACTCGCTCGTGTATGTGGACTGATCAAACCTTTGCTTAACTCCCTGTTCCTTGCGTCCCGAACATGTTCCATGCTATCAAGAATCAAAAATGTATTTATTTAAATGTAAGGTATACAAATACACTTAACTAACGTCATATACACTTTCTTGAGTCAGTGGCCATCGGCTTACAACGCTTTCTGGTTCTCAGGCTATGTAGACTTTTTTTTATGCCCGGGAGGCAGCACGAGCATGCAGTCCACCTGGTGGTAAGTGGTCACTGCCGCCCATGGACATCTGTCAACCCAAGATAGGATTGAAGTTTTATAATGCAATTCACACCGAATTAAAAATATGTAAATATTTACTATCCTTATTTTTTACTCAGGCGTTGCTTTAACGATTTAGAATCGAAACGATATTTTCCGGTTGTGCTTAATTTTAGAAAAATAATATTAGGTTAATGGTAATTATATACTTTTTTCGATGTACACTTCGCTTGATTAAAATCGCTGAGGTCATCAAAATTTTATAAAAGACATCGCTCTAATCGATTTCAAACGAGTTCTCGGTGTGGTGATAATAATTATGAGATATTTATCGGTATCCGGGCACATTTGTAGTTAGTTCAAATGACGTAGGAAATATGAAACTTAGGCGCTACATAGCTTTTAAGTCTATGCAACGAAGACTGGTATAAATACTCCAGACTAAAAATGCATGTCTCTCCAAAGTCTTTACCCACACATGCAACTTTTTATAATCCAAAATATTTTGATAAAAAGTACAAATGACGCATATGACTGTTTTGTTGACCAATTAGTGCATAAGTAAGTTGACAAGTCATACAGTTCGAGCATTTGCTATATAAATTGCTGAACATGACAGATCGCCCTATTAGTTGACCAATGAGACCACGGACGACTCTGTTTAAAGAAAAATAGTCTACACATACTAGTAAAGAGTTAAATAATACGCTTTTACACTTTAAAATAATTTTGTTTAGTGGAACGGCGTGCATTTTTAAACTGGAAGATCTTTACCAATACTTAAGGGATAATATATATTCATGGTTTAATTTATGTAACCAAGATTTATGATCTTAGCATTGCCTTCATAATGAATTAATTCTAATAAGTCTTCCAGAATTTTCCCAGGCAAATACGCAATTATTTTTGGGTCACAACCCTAAATCAAGAGGTAACAGTTGTTTGTTGCCCCAAGTTAATTAAACCTAGGCTTTGGGTCTGATTCTTATCTCTTACCTTCTTCAACTTGTATCTTATATACCATCTTATGAAAGTCAGAGGAAGATTTAGTTTCTATTCGATATAAGATAAAGAGCTGATTGAGATACAATTTAGCTTCTTAGGTAAGAGATGTCTTTACCAGTAAAACCTTTGTTTATTTAACTATGTAGAAATATACTCCGAGTTCGTAAAAGTAAGAAATTTTGTAATTATTTATGAAAAATCAATCAGCTCACTTAACATTTTTTTTACATATACATATAACTTCGGAATAATCCTCCAAAAATTTTTTAATTGATCTCAACTTTTAAGGATTTACAGATTTAAGGATCCCGAGAAATATAATTGACATGAACTATCCTATCTTTATTCTCTCTATATGAGCTCTATCTGAGGTCGTAAATCTGCTAGTATCTGTACCATCCTGACTGACTTATGGGTATAAGATTTCAGGTAAGATTTACAGTGATGCGAGCAACTTAAATAGGCATTTCGTTCCATAAAATAATATGAACATTCAGAGTTGATTTCAATAGTTTCCGACGAAGTCTCTGGATGCACCACCGTCACACGTAAACAGCAGTACTCGGGTTACTTTTTGCTTTGAAGAATAATGTAATGATAGTGATATTTAAAGGAACTAGGTGATCCAGACTAGTTTCCACGCAATACAACAGTTGTAAAATTTACTAAAATTCATTACAAGATTGGATTGTCGATGTCTGGGTATGGCCTGCAGTAACCTTAGATCATATGGACTGTATATCTGCTACCTCAATGTCATCAAACATAAATTAATAATAATTACTCAAAATCATAAAAATCCATTACTCGTGAATAACTACAAATCATCCCATTACACAAAATTGTGTAAAGTTTACATAGAAATTTTTAAGAAAATATTCAGCGTATCCATATAAGCTCTTACCCTGTCAGGGCTTAGGTATATAGAAGTTAACTTAAAACGTCTGAGCTGTTTTTAATCTTACAACTATCTTTTATACCACCCGTCGGCAGATTTATCATGCGCTGCTCCTGGGCTAGTGCACTGGAGAAAGAAAAATATATTCTAGCACGTAGTAAGTGTAGTGCCTCTTTTGTATAGAACCTATTACATTACGGTTGGAAATACAAGTTAGAAAATAGCAAATATGAGCATTTCACTTTACTACGGTGGTACATTTATAGAGCTAATTAGTCTGTAGTATGTGTTTAACGCTTCTTAAGCACACCAATTAGGTATTTGAGGACCTGGACTTACTGTTTAATATACGAGTAGAAATATGAAAGATTAAATAATGATAAAATGGTTTAAGTGTCGCGAATCTCCAATGGCTTCCCAAGCCATCCTTGAATACCAAGCCTTGCTAGACCCATCCATTGCTGCTCAATAAAATACTTTGAAGACTTAAAAACATTAAGTAAGTCAATATTCCCAGAACTTCTCCACTTCATAATTCAAATAACATAATCATAATTGAGCTAGCAAATTTGCAAAAGGTTTATTATTCGACCAGGTAAGAACTACAATAAACAGAGGTATTAATTTCGTCTCCGAAAACAATGTTGCTAGGTCAACATTGGAAGCTATAAGAATGTAATTTGAATATCTTCATTAAGATAGCTTAATTGGTAATTTCCACGGAGGAAATATTTTCATTACAAAGGCATTAATACCTTGTAAATTAACACAAAATATTCCAAGAAGCATCTCCGCGCCATTATTGCTTTAAGGTTATTCATTGTTACGCCCAATGATATTACGATGTTTACTTTATCGCCTAATTTTCTTTGTAGCTTTCTCATCGGTTTAATGTTCCATATTACTGAGACCTATTGGCTATTGTGAAGTTTATGGCATGCTGTTTATCTACTTTGGAGATTGAAACTGTTTGTTCTGCTGTCTTGTTCTAATTACAGAATTAAATTGGTATAGAGTTTCGTAACTTGTCGTAGGATATTTAATCGACAAATCCGTTTTCTGTGTATTTTCATTTTTCATTTCGGTTTCGATTATTTTTTATTAGCAGTTTTAACATTGAAGATATTAATACATAGATTACATACATTTGATTTCCCTTTTAAATTATTTTTTACTTAAGACGCCTATCTAATTTTATAATGTTACATCTTATAGTATCCTTCCCTTTTGTAAAACAAAAAGAAAATGTGTTTTAATTGAGCCAAAAAGGCTGAAAAAAATGGGTCATTACTAAAATTGTTGCTAAAATATAAAAAAATACAAGCAAAGAGAAGTATGAATGCTTAATATCTTATGCATTTGGATCGTTAAAAGTTCATCGTTTCCGCGCTGTCAAATACGTTACTCGTATCATTTGCAAAAGTGAGATTTTAATTCGAGCGTAAAACTCATTTCCCGTGAATTTCAAAGGGTTCATGTAAATTACAAAGTTTCAAACTGAAATATTCTGTGAGCAACATCAAAGCTACATTCGAAACATGTTCATAAATTGTTTCTGTTGCATCAAGTTAAATTTCACGAGGAATGCGTAGTTTATTTTGTACGCCCTTTGAAATCATAAAATTATACACGCCACTGGGCTAAATTTGTTCGTCTTTCTCATATCTCTGCGACCTTGTGAGTAATGAAATTTCATGTTTTCTTCCTTATTTATACAGCCAGTTGCTCAAATTGATTACCTACATGTAGATGACTCAGAAATACGTAGGTAGGTAAGCAAAATGTTTTGATTTGTGAAATACTCAGACGAATATTATAGAAAACGTCATATACTTGATTGATATAATTGACGGACAAAACTCTGAAATATACATGTATTAATTACCTCAGTAACAATTTTATTTTTAACTTTCAAAACTAAATCTTTACACATCATAAAAAAATAAGAATTCAATTCTCTTGATTTCACGCAAAAACTACTGAATGCATTTTGATGAAACTTTTTTTTTATATACCTATTAGTAGTTAGTAGCTAGTAGTAGTTTAAGATAAATGTGGATAGATAATTTGCTGCGAATTTTTTCATTAGTTCTCTCAATATTTGTAAGTATACCAATGCCGTCTACGTGTTTTAGTATAGGTAAATTCTACTTAAGATTGCATTGTTGATATTATATAAACATAGATAGTCTGCACCTGCAGACACTAAATCAATTATCATGCATGTTTTTGAAAGAAATTAAACCCAGTATCGTTAACACCTCTTATTAAAGCCAAAAACAAGAACAGCGTCTGATCGGATCTGGGACGTTATCTTTTGACATCATTAATTACCTTCACTTTGTTCTCAACCCTCACTTTCTTCTCTTTCTCTTTGGTTAAACAAAATTTATGCGTATTGTTATAAGTGTTTTACAGAACGGAATCGTAATGAATTCAAAGTTTAAATTGCGGGCCGGAGCTACAACTCATCAGCGTTAAAAAGTTTGTGTAGAAGTAACACTTGGGTTTATATGGAATACGTCTCGGCGGCACACTCGCTTTAATTAGAACAGCCGTTGCTTCCTCGTGTACTTTAATTACCTCGATTCGAACCGAGAAAACTGAAAACAACTTTCCGATTTGTAAATATATATATTTTTTTTTATTTTTTTTAATCTGTCTAGAATCGTATCTAGATAAAAAGGACCTAAGCAAGCTACCCGACTAACTACCTTACTTAGTTTACTTTGGTTTTTCACTGGTTAAGTGACAGCTATCTTAAAAAAAGTAGGACAGATGTAATCTGAATTTTTTTACATATTACCTTAGAAGAAAATTAACTAAGCGCTTTCAAGGTAATTAATGTGACAGTCGAACTTTCTTTCATCCTGTACATCTATTAAAATTTATTTTATATAAACAGACGTATCTATTTTAAAATTAATATCAAATAACATCATTCTTACAATAGAAACTTCTAACTACTTTATCAAAATACCAAGGGGTAATCTCTCATTACATTGATTTTGCATACTCACTCATACTCACATTAATCGTTTACAAGTAATAAAATTTTGCTAAGAAACAACATCTCCCGGAAAAATCTTTACCCGTTAATAAATAATGCTGAGTCTAATGCACTCTGATAAATAACTAGCATAAGGACCAATTCATACTGTAGATAAATGTACTTGCGACAGATAAATCTACCTCAACATGCATCTTAAAACAAAACTGGGATCATATCTAAGGTCTTACATAAACGCTTGTAATTAAGAAGGGCTTGGCTGAAACGTTTAATTAAAATACTTCTGAAATCAATTCAGCAAAGCTACAATATTTTCTTCAACAGTTTAATGCTTCGTAAAGATATATAATTTATGCTACTATTCCTTGGTCTTAAGGAATGTCGGTTATTGGAGTACTGTACTCGCCGACTGCGATTATGCAGTTATGCTTCTGTCAGATGTTAAGCGATTGATAAAGCTGTTTTGACGCTGGCTGACCCCGCACACTCATATCGCCTCAGAATCATTTCCCTCTCCCTCCATCCTCTTACCATCCTACCACGAACTTTGATTTCTTTATATTTACGTCTATACAGATTTGTTTAAATTAGATAAATGTTTGAGAAATTAATATAATGGTTATTAAAAAATACTACAGCTACATAAGTTTCAACTATATTTTCATCTCAAAATAAACAAAAACGAATAAATTATATATTCTTCTTATATCTCTTCTTTTTGTATGTTCCTCTCGCTGTTTTATTTTACTCAAAAAAGAGGATTATACTATACGAATACTAATATTTCTCTTCACATTTCACTCAATAGACGTAGAATGTAGATTGTGGAATGAACTTCCGTCTGAGGCATTCCCGGAGCGCTATGACATGGGGTTCTTCAAACGTAGCACAAAAAGAGCTTTACTTTTAAGCCGGCG
>DWNJ01002102.1:0-10960 GCA_018250275.1 Udranomia eurus
AAAATACCTCGTTCTAATATGCCAGGGATGGCGTTTATACATTTTATAAAACTAATTATAATATGGTTCTAACAAATACAATAAGTTCATATAACTTACCTATATATAAAATTACTTACATTCATAATGCCTACAAAACAAACGAATACAAAAAATATAATAATAGGGGATATTAAGCATGCCAAAAAATTTCAGTTGCGTGCCATTGATTCGCCATGCCTGGATGTATATGCCATGCATATGCTATGTCATGCATATGCTATGTCATGCATAAGCTATGCCATGCATATGCTATGTCATGCATAAGCTATGCCATGCATATGCTATGAAATCGTTTGCTAGGTGCGATCGGCTATAATCTTGAACCTTTTTTGTTATATTTTCTATATTTTTCTGTGACCGTTATTTATTTAAAAAAAAGTTATATAACATTTTGTAGCCTCAACCGCAGACCATTCAGACTCTACATACGAAGGTGCTCTTAATGGGCCATTTAGGTTCTCATGTGATCCGTATGCTAACATTATATTCACTCTATCTTCGTATGATATGAGATTAATTATAGATAGATATATCCCTAAATTTTCTTGTATGGATTCTTGCAAAATGTATCAAATTGGAATACGGGATCTACTGGCAACATTCTTATGACTTTATTGTTTAGTCCTTGAGGCTTTACCTGGTAATGGGAGTTATTTCGACATAACCTTAATGAAGAATCTACAACAATTACATCAAATTATGATTTACGCACAAAGAATCATAGCAGCCAACCGAGTCTCTATGGTCTGTGCAATTAGGTTTAGAAATTACATGTTGTTTTAGTATACAATTTTATTACAGATTCTCCTATGTCTACCTATGTTTTTGCTCAAATCCACGTTGAAATTAAAATTATACACTTAATGTATGTTTTATAATCTTTTGATTTGGCAACTTCTAATATTTTTTTTATTTACAGAAAAAAAGTAAGACTGATGTGTGCCATGTGCCTGTTGTTAAATTTTTGTTGGATCATATATTTTTTCATTATATTCTCTTAATATCGTGACTCCGAATACGTAATTTTTCAAACGTTTTTGTTTATATATATTCGGTGATACAATAATCTATAAAGCACAAATTCAATAAGTATTTTATACGCCATTGGCAATGCGCAAATTGCGCGATGCTATAGCAAATAAAAAGAAAACTTGAATTGGTTCGTTGCAATAATCTAGTCCATATTGAGTTGCTATATTTAAAAATAAAAATAATTACTTTTTATTTAATCAAACAGAAGTTGAGTATGATGAAAAACTTTAATAAGACTGTCATTGTGCTATGTTTTAAGTGTGTATGTTTTTATATACTATAAGTATATATCTTATATCAAGTCGCAAAATTTTCACAAAATTTCACAAAACTATTTTTAAAACATTTTTCAATTATCCACTGTGCATACATGACTTTTAAAATATCCTCTATTAATGGATAATTAAAACATAGATTAACTATACGAATACTGTCCTATAGGATAGGACTATATAACTATACTCTATTAGAGTTAACATACTTAACTTAACTACTATTTAAAATGATGTCCATTACATCGATACTATAATCACAACCACGCTGAAATCACCCTTTGGAAACATGCTTAGGATTTTCTTCACATGTAGTGATATCATTAAATGTTCATCAGGGAGTTTCTTCATTGAAGATGGACAATCATTTCCTCATGTCAACAATAGTATTTAACTAAGAAGATTTTTGTGTGACCATTTCTACAATAGGCTCATTCTAATCAAGCAAATTTGATCTTCGTGAGATGGTAATCGATATTGACTATATACAAACCAGTTTTCACCATACAATACTCATTAGAGCGTCATTAATAAAGTGGTTATGATATCGTGCGGTGTATTGGACTAGTATCTTTATTCTGTGTTCTTATATGGCTATTAAAATGTAAGGTTTTTGTGCTGTATGCATGTGAATCGATCTTTGTACTGGGATGACTATTATATTAGTTTTTGTAACATAATATCGTTTTGTGCATGTTCTTAAATTACTGCATGTAAATGCTAGCTTACAAGATGTCAAATGAACGACGTCATGCCATAATGCTAATGATATATATATACATATATGGTTGTATGTATATGTCATGATAAATCATTGATGCATACATCATTGTATTTATATGTATGTATCATTTGTCTGCTGGTGGCATGGAGATATGTGTTATATGTGACGTTTTCATTTTATATCTTTAGTATTAAGTTCATTTTGAATATGATTGAAATTGCATGTGCTTTCAACAATTGCATTTCATTAACGTTGCAACTAGAATATTTTGTTGAAATAGCATGCTCGACTGTCATAAATTGATGTTATATTCATATCATTCTGCATGTTATTTAATTAATCATGGCATATGCTCAATATTGTAAATGTTGTCGCTCGAATGTAACATCTTACAAAGCTAAGCTACTTTGTTAATAACATCATATTAATAGTGTATTTTGTTTGCAATTACAGGATTATTTATTAGTGCATGTCATTGATGTTGTAATCTTTGTGGATATGCTATATTTTATACAGGGTGTAAAAATATTATTCAAAATAAAAATAATCAAATTGAGAGTTCTATAAAAATACTCAATATTTTTTGACTCTTCGTTTAATTTTGATTTTGAATTGCTATCAAAAACCAAGTAGATAGTTCCCATATTTGTTTCAGTGATATACTGTTTATATTTTTAACACCGTGTATACATTTTATTTTAATATTGCATGTAATATCTAATTATATAAATTGTCTGCCATGCTTGCCGCAAAATTATTATTTATACACTGCTTTTCAAACATTATCACGTTGTGTTTGCTTGCAATAAACTTTTTAAGAAAATAAATCGTTGTTTATTTGTAGCAAGTGATCCTTGTCGCTTATAGCATATTAAAACTCGTGAATGTTGGTTGCTTGTTATAACGTACATAAATTACTTATATACCATATACATTTAATATACAATGTACGTTTTTTTTCGTTAATCTAACTCTACTATTTCGTTAATCTTTATTTTCTTTTGTTTTTTTTTCTCTAAGCTTGAATCATTTTCACAAGCGTTATTATTATTAGTATTAATTTAGGCTAAAAATAACTCGGATTTGCATCTTTTAACCAAGTGATTATGCTTATAATACCATAAAGAGAAATTATGTGATTAAAAAGTATCAATATCAGTAATATTGACTAAAGAAGTATATTGACAAAGTCTGAGCACCTACTATTAAATAATGTGTTACGAAGATAGACATCTAGTGATTTAAAAAGTAGTAACAAGAATTAAGTCGACTAATCTGTATACATAACAGATTAATTATCTCAATTAATTCTTACAAGCAACCATCGCACCTTTTTTAACGTTTTATCTTAATACTATTAATTTGTTAACTCCTCCAAGGCTTATGTTATGACTGGGTTCACGTCTAGTGCAATGGTCGATTGAGGATGAACGAACGAACCAACGATCTAGATGATACTCCGACACACTACTCTTTCGGCTATTGCCGCTTCAATATATGATATTAGTATCTCAATACTAATTTGTTTCTCCCTCCAGCTAAGGTCAAAGGCTTTTGTAAGGAGTGAGTTCACGTTAATAGTGTGTTGGACCGAACCAATTAAGCTATTGCCGCTTTTTTTAAAGGAGCATGCAGTCCGCCTGATGTTAAGTGGTCACTGCCGCACATATACTGTAATTAATCCAAGACAGGATCGAAGTTCTCTCTTAGGTCGAATGCGTTGCTAGCCCTGAGGATTAAGATGGAACGCCTCGGTTAAGTATCTCTCGGTTAAGTCTCCCTGTTCACACCCTTCCAATCAGAACACAGCAGCAAGAACACAGCTGGTATAAAGCAGAAAAAGGTGTGGCGGTGGTGCCTCCGGAGTCGAAAAGATTCTACCCTCAAATATTATAATCACTTTTAATGTTGCAATTACCGTTGGTAGACGATGTGCCTGATTAATATTAAAAATTGTACAAAAGTGTACAAGGTACAAAATAAAGAAATCTCTTTCTGGTATTTCTTTGAGATTTCTTTATTTTGTAACATATTTACGATATTTGAAGATTTTTTTTTAAATTTCATGTCCTATTTAACGAAGGAAAATTTTGTATCACTTAAGAGTAGGTATTCGATTTTCGCTATTTCTGTAATACACCTAACCTAACTTAACAAAATTTTCTACTCACGTAAAAATCCTTACAAAACAAAACTTCTTTTAAATTGTTTTATTAAAAAATACGTTGAAAATGATGAATGGGTTAAAGCGCCAACTGTTTACATAGTGTAAATATAATATTATTCATTTTCAGGAGTCCCTCCCAGAGCATCCTATAGACAACAAGTTTATGTCGAACATGGAGGATTTACTGTACGTTGAGGACGAAGAAGTGGACCTTAAGTAAAGATTATACTGTAGAGATACGATAATTAGTGTAAATGAGTGTATATAGCATATTGTAGGATGAACTTTTAAAATACTTTTTATTTTTTGAATTGTCTATGTATTGACCTGAAGCCTGAAGTTTTGAATGACTGTAAAGAAATGTATATTTATGGTCCACAGTTGCGAAAAATCCAACTTTTATTATTTATAAATTAAACGTAGTTATTATCTTTCAAGGTTTAAGATAATAGTTGCTATCTAAACAATATATATTCTATATTCGTATTTACTCATCGTATATGTTTATACAACCAAAAAGATTGGCTTAAATGTGCCAAATGCAATAGATTTTGTAAAGTCTAGATTTAGTTTTTTTTCTATCTTGATATTTTATTAAAGTACTGATATGACTTTAAGAGGCAAAACGATGTGCAATAATGCATGTAGCAAGTTTCTTCGCCGCACTTTGTTCGTGTTCTTTGAATGTGACTAATAATTTAATCATATTCGTTGTTAACAGTTATATATGTTTTTTAACAGTTACAACAGCGGAGGAGTATGCAATAATGCAGTTTACTAGATTTTTCTTATATCAATAATATTATTTTATATTTTTTCTAAGGTTTATATTTATACTAGGAATTTATGATAGTGGTCTTGACCCAATAAGAAAATATGTTGCCTGATGAAGCTTGTATGCATTAATAGCACTTCTATTCTTAAAAGGAAACGCGTCGGGAATATAATATATAAGAACGTTCAAGTTTACCATTTAATAATTAATTCAGACATAATATATGAAAATTTAAAATATAATGCATAATTTGTAATAGTTATTAGACAAATACGAAGATAGAAATTCTTGCTGCTCTTGAATCTGAAAATCTTCTTGAAATTTGATCAGGATTCGCTGCCTATACATATATTCACTTTTTAATATGTTATTTTGGCATTTGTTAAGGATTATACAAATATCATGATAAACACACAATGAGACCTAAAAGGGTGAACAGTTTTTTTAAAGTTTCTGTGAATAAAATCGTTATCACTGAAATATTATAAAAGATAATGTTAAGCATAACAAATAAAAAATGTAGGTATGCTGTAAAATTAATGTAGATAGCCTGGTGCCTTAGTGCTTGTTGACCAAAAAAGAATGATGTCTCTTTTGGGCATCGCGGATTTTGCGCATATCCAAAAGAATGATGTCACCAAGTCGAGAATAGCTTTATGGTCAATTTTTATTGTTTTTTTTATTATTTTTGGACAGATTTTTATAATGTACCTAGGACTTAAAAAGCTGTCCTTAAGAAAATTTTAGAAAAATATTCCATTGAAAATGTTATCCAAAAAGTTTATTGAAACCATAACAATATAATATATGTTGTCAAATCTAAATTTTAAAATATTAAACGACCAATTTATACAAATCTTGCATAATATGTGAGACATTCAGAACACACGAGCAACGAAAAAATTGAGAAAAAAAATAGAAAACATTATAATATGAAACGAGATGTCTAGTCAATTCTCATTTCCCGCGCTTTTGATGTTAGTAAGATATGATTGCCCTGTGATTTACAGGAGAAAATTGTCGATGACGATTGAATGAAAATTTGCTACAGAGGAACTTGTTTGAATGTCAAAGTTTGAATATTTTATTTCTGTACATCTGTAAAAGAATAAAAAAAATATGCTCTTTGAATTAAAGTTAACTATGAACTATTTCGTTTATGAAATTATTATTTTCTTTGTTATTAAAATTTAATTTTTTGGCTATGTTATGTTGCTTTTGAAGAACTGAATATTTATTTTTAGTAAAGCAAATAGATTTAAGAGAAAAACCTAAAGGTTTCGTAAATTTGTTATGAATGATCTATGCCATTCAAAAATGGTATTTCCAAATAAAACGGCGCAAGAACTATATATTTTGTCATTGGCTATGCGATTTTGGCTATCGAAATTGGTTAGGTATTGTGTTTACTATTTCAGATCAATCTATCTATAGATCTATTATTTCAGAAACTATTATTTCGTTGATAAAATAAAAACATAACATAGTTGTCATTATTACAAGCTTATAATAAATTACGCAGCTGCCATCCAGATTGTGCTAAAAATGGCGCAGTTTTATGCATTTATTTAATGCTGAAAAAAATTTGAAAGATTTTTTAAAAATTTCTTAATGTTTGTTTGTTATAAAATTTTAAAAAGTTTGTTTTTTAAAATAAATTTAACACGTGGAATATAATTAAATTCATCAAGGTTAAATTTATTTTGATTTTATTTATTACAGTCATAGATATTTATAGCCTTTTTTTAGATATTTATACCTTATTTTAGATTTGGGAGATTTTTTCTGGACAACCGACATTATTTTATGATATATTGTGATTGAAATTTATAGTGGCTAGTAAGTTAAGCAGCTATTATTACGTTTTTAAATAACATTAATATAGGTAATATGCATATGTGCAAATATGTAGGCAGAAATATTAAATGTAGTACATAGAGTATTGAAGAAAAAGCAAAAGCATTTTATTTTTATTATTTTTATTAATTTATCTTTATAACTACTAAATATTGTTTTAATAATTTTTTTTTGTCATATTTTAATTATTATTATGCATTTGTGTGCACCAATCAAGGTTTCTTGTTGCTTCGGTGATGATAATGGTAGATAATGTTTTTCGTGTATTATCTGTATTAAATTAAAAAAAGCTGCAGTCAAATTATCTGTAATACTGTTAATCGTGTTGTCGTAACGTCAGCGGTGATCGATATTTCATAAAGATAAGCGATATATTATAAACTATAAACAGTGTTGATTAAAATACGTAGTTCTGTGTTCACGGCGACGTATAATAAACGCAGTGACATTATACTGTCTGACTTGTTTAAATAAAGCTGTAAATATGTGGCTTGATGGCGTTACAAACGGGTCTAATTCTACTAAAACGTAGATGCATTTCTAAATGTAATTTCGATAGCCTAGGCAGAACATCGTTTTAGAACTTCTGCAGAACTAAAAATTAATAACTTGAAGCTCACAGAACCAGTTTCAATATTGATTGTAGTTGATAGAAGTAAAGGTTTTGAAAAAAAACTGCCAAATGTATGGATGGAATGACAGTCGCTGGCTTATTCTATTTACTTGTTATCATCCTGTTTAAGATTTTAGAGTTAATTATAAACTCTTATTAAGACTTATTTAAATAATATTTTTACGAATGATAAACTAGAACAATCGATTATTTCCAAGCATATAGAGCAGTTATTAGTAGAATTAGACCTCATTATTATTTATCTATGTACGTACATAATTTGTAAAACGAGATTGTTATTAGTATTGTAGCCGAGTGGATATAGCGCCATCTGTATTGCGATTAAGAAAACTTATATGACTAAGATGAATGTTAACTATAAATGTATATTAGAAATGTAATTAAATATTATTTTTAAAGAATTAATACTGTAAATCCAAATATTATTATTATACGGCTAGATGGTTTATTCCACTTTGGTCCTGCAAATGTCGTTCAGATTAACAAAGTAGAAAAAGGAAGCTCCTTATGTCACGAAGATAATTATGTAACTCAAGTGATTAGAGTGGAATGAATTTGTATACTTTTTCATAAAGGTTAACAAAGTTAATAAAGAATGTAAGTAATTCGAAATTGTGCCAGTTTTGTTCACTATTAGTTACGCATAGTTAAAATTTTAGATACATTATTTATTTTTGAGTACTATCTGACTTACCTTGGCCGAACTTTTCCGTGTCCTCGTTTAGTCGGATTATCAAGAAACAAATGTTTGTATTCATTATCAGATATACAAATATACTTAATGAACGGCATATACATTCTCATTAGTCATTAGTTATCGGCGTCAGCGCCCTCTAGTTCACAGGCTATGTAGACCAGGAGAAAAAAAGTTAGCGAAATAATATCTATCAGTATGTTGTCCGTACATTACTATCCTACTGATATACGTGATAAGGCCTTTCACTCGCGGAACATTTGACGAATCAAGATTCAAGAATCGAATCGAAAGAATTTAATGATATCAATGTTTGTATTCTTTCTAAGTTATTAAAATACACGTAGTCAATTCTTCGTTCATTCTTTATTGACTTTAGTTAAACATATATTTTATTATGTATGTATGTATGTATGTTTACGTAAAGGTAAAAAGTCTAGCACAATTTTTTACTTCAAATATTTCCAAAAGCCTTTTAACGAATACAATGCGACATCTACATAGTATATTATGATTTCATTGTTTCCTATTAAATATATCTGTGTACAGCTAAAAGATTGGAAGCCGAAAGTTAATACACGGTGAGTGCAAATATTATTGACATTTATAATTGAGTTATAACATTAATGCATTAAAATGAATCTATTTGTGTATAATCCAAATTATAGACTACTCGGTTTATAAAAAATACAATATTTTTGTGACCCAATTTGGATTATAAGTCCCAAATTGTGTGGCATGGCAATCTATGAAAATAATAGAAAAAATTAAAATCCTTATTATTTTGCAGTGGAGTTTAAAATACTAGGAACTGCTACTAATATCAAGTATATACTATAGAACATTTGCGCAATAGCCTACTTCGCAAACTAGTTTGCGCTCACTGTGTACTCACCTTTATAAAGCTGTGACGTAATCGGTGTTCGGTCGTGACATATCTGTAAAACACTAGTCAGGTAGTTGAATAGTCTGGTGTGTACAGTACCTTATGTTGTATTGATGTTGGAATAAAATTTTACATTTTTTCATGTGTTTTTCTGTCACTAAATCCCATCGATTTAGTGACCAATTCCATTCCAAATAGGTGGCGCTGAACGCTTTGTTCACTAGACATTCTCATACGAATCTCATTCTCATGTAATTTTTTTACGTTATTGATGTTGTAAAACTCTTTAATTTTTTTTAATTAAATAATTTAAGTAGAACCTTTCACGAACCGAGTGGAACCTTTAAGGCTCGACTCTAGAGGCGCAAAACCAGGCCCCTATTTTTGCCTTAAACTAGCTGTTTTTTAGGTTTGAAGAATATAATAGTTCTGAGAGATAATTATGGAAGTTTGGGACAAAAAGGCGTAAAGACAATCCCAAGCCTCGACACAAATACTAGAGTCAACACGTACAAAATGCTTGCACCAATCTTTTGCTTTGGAATATTCATTAGTATATTCAACGTAGAGTGCATATTGGCTGAGAAGTGGATCCTATACGTAACGTACGTACCGGTGGATTATGACGTAACCGGTAGGTTTTTAATTACATTCCCACTTGTGGTCAATGTAACTTTAAACAAAATTTAAACTTACATTGATACTCTGCATTAGGCGCTTTAAGGTGATAGAACATTTAGTCGTTCGTCTTCAGATGCACCACCGTCACACCTATCTCTGATGGTGTGACGGTGGTGCATCTGAGGTGTGGAGGCCCTTATTCAGTGGAGGATTTACACATTGCCACACATAGCCTACTGGCCCAAAAAACCGTCCTCCCCTATTGACCTCTGCAGTACCCTAGTTCCTCGATTCTGCCTCAAAATGGACTACAGTGGTTCTACAGATGACTGATGCACAAAATAATAAAATATATAATAACAACTCGCTAAGGTAAAATAAAGCAATAAAATACGTATAATAAAATCCTCGTAAAACTGAGTTTTGTATAAACTTTTCAAAATGCGGTATAAAACCACAATCCCTATAAAATCGTTAAGAACTTCTGCTTTTACGACGATCGTTAATCGCATTTTTATTCTTGAAAGAGGTTACATAAGCTCGGAAGGACATTAATAATAAGTACTTATTTATTAGTATTTGCACAAATCTTTTTTTTCTTGGCTCTTTGCCAAATGTCTTCTTGTCCAAATGTATTCTTACTTGGAGAGATATATAAGTGATTCAATTATTGTTATATGGTTTGTTGAAAAATTGCGTGGTTGAAAAATTGCATTTCTCTTGAAGAGAATTAAAGTAAATTAATCAATTTAAAAAAAGGGTCTAGGAAAAGATTGCATTGGATAGAAATGTTTGCAGTCTTACCTGAATGGCTGATATACGCTCAATTATTCCAGGTAAATATTAAATAGTAAAAACATGTAATTTTTACGCAGGTATTAACGAGCTAATTACGTACAGATACAACAGATATATGAGTACATAAGATTTAAAAGAGAAGAGGTTCCAAACTAACTGGTGAAAATATTCCTAATATAATTCTTCTGTATACGAGTATTCAGAGAAACTATGAAAATATTGCAACTTAAATTCTTGGAACGACCATTCCTAGAATTGAAGCGGAAAATCGACGTATTGTTTTTTGGGTTGTAACCAGGAGGTCCCACGAGAATGAATTTGACATGAACGCCATTACGTTAAATACCTTTTAACCCATGATCAACGCAATTTCTCAATTCTCTTACAGACGCTACAGGACTGGATTATCGGAGATAGGTAAATCTTCAAAATAATAAATAACGCTAGACGCTAATGCC
>DWNJ01002103.1:0-10959 GCA_018250275.1 Udranomia eurus
AATAATACGGTATTCTATTATTTTTGGAAAATGCTAATGTCTACACAATAAGGAACATAATTTATCCATAAAAGTATTATTTAATATAATAATGGACAATAAACATGGTTCAACATACTATAGAAATATTTTAAAAATATTTCACGGACAATAATAACATTTAATAATGCCCGAAGACCAAGTTTCCCAAGTTTCAAGGGTCTTCCAATTAATCTTAAAATCATCACACCCAGTCGAAGCCAGTTTGTCGCCAGTATTTAGTGCAAGTACTGCACATTTAAAAGTCTATAGTCTAAGTAGTGATAATGACTTCATCTATTTGTTGTCATGTCATAGATGTAGGCTTATCTTATGACATAGCGTGATAACGAAGAAGATAACGCGAAGTGTGCTAATTGGCACTGATATCTAGGTGTTTATATCTCTAGTATAACATGTTTTGTCAACACGGAGAAAAACTGAAAAAATATAGTATCTTTCTTGCCGGCTCCCGAATAGAGGTTTCCGGAGCAGTTTTTGACGAAACTCAATAATTGAATAAACGGTACCTATAGATAAATTGTTTTATTTATTTAGGATACTAAATTTGTAACACATCACCGTAAAGGATTTAGCAATGCTATGCAATTTTTACTAATTGCCAGTACAATTCATGATCAAGTTATTCATTTCAAAGTTAATTCACACTAAATTAGGTTTGTTTTAATGTTATAAACGCGTAATCATATTTTTAATTTTATGTTGCATTCAATTTAACTTTACAAACGCAAAAATAATATGATGAACAAGAAAGATAAAATTTCTTTTATAATTGTAAGCAATAAAAAATAATAAGAATTTTTATTTGACAATTCTGTTTATTTCAGGTTCGGGACATTATTATCTGTACTTTTTATTATAATCATCCTTAGCAGTCTATACCCACATTTAAAATTGTTCTAAAAATATTATTATACATAAAGATTTTTTGATTACATATCCCTAATATTATAATCATTAATATGAATGTTTCTTTATAATGCTTTCACGCCCGGCTACTCATGAAAATTTTATATAAGAGTATAGGACATAGATATGTGGTATGGACAGTCAGGAAAATTTAACACGCCTTGTCAGAGTTATAAGATAGATATTAAGATGTGGTTAAACTTATTTATGCAAGCAAAGCCATGGTTAAATTGAAAGGTCTATAAACTCCTACAAACTATAAAGTGAACAAAAATAAAATTATCGTTTATTTATCTTATAAAACATTTGATTTATTCTATAAAAATAAAATAGTTTTAATCTTCTTCCAAATTATTTTAATCATAAAATATTACAATCACATACATATCACATAAGATATTTATTAACAGGAACACTTTGAAATGCTGAAAGACCAATGGATGACGAATGGTGCTAGAAGAATTAACTAAAGCCTATCCTACACTCCGTATCCTGATTCGATGGACTTTACCGTCTCTGCCCCGGATTTCGCTGTTGCTGGCAGAACTGAATTACTCTAACTATCAACTAGCATTACTTTAGACTAAGACTCCTGATTCGATGGACCATGAGTCTGTGCCTGACATCCCAACCCAACCTTAGACGCCAGTGCATGGTTGGCGACCGAATTACCCGTTGTTATGCTCTTCAGATCCTGGTACACTTCTTCCATGACTGGTCTCATGAGGTTATCGGCTAAATAGTTGTATGTGTCTGCGTACAGCTGGGAAGGGTTGCATTGTCCCATGCATGGGGTTGAATGAACCCTTGGACTGTACGAGGGTTGGGTTCCATGAGGTCTGTGATTGTAGCTCTGACCAGACCATTGTCCCGGTTGAAGACCGTTGCTCGAGGGTTGGTAGTATTGACTGGAATTGAAGAAGATTCGTGTCAATATGGGCGCAATCAAAGGAATATAAAACAGATGATAATGTAAGAAATAGCCGTAGAGTATTTCTATCAGTAAGAATTTCGACTTTTCGGGAGCACTAGATGACTAATCTTGAAATTGTCAAACAGACGATATGTGAAGAAACGAAACTAAGAATAATGTTTGTTTACGTACCGATTAACGCCTTGAATTTGGTCCATCGTCAGTTATTTAAAGATAACTATGTACTATTCAATTTTACAATCGGAAATTTTGAATTTCTGCTTCACTTAAAAAGGAAATTTAAGGCTGACAGACAATTTAAAACTGATAGACGTCTGACAAGTTGGTTAATTATATTCTTTATGATTATTTAAATATAGAATTGCCGTGAATTCAACCAGTATTGTTTATATAAACAATTTATATTGAAAATTTCAATGTGCTGTTGTAATTTTTTCGGAAGCTTGCGATGTATATTTTGTTTTACATTGATCGCCTATGCATTACATTTGTGTGGAATCGAATGTGACTGTCAATGTAGTAGATGTTGTGAAGAACAATGATCAATGATGACTATGATGGTGAAGAAACAACATCGTATAGTAAAGCAGAATGCGGCATAAAGTAAAGCATGAAGTGGACGTCGGGAATTCAAATTCCTTACGATATATAATAAAATCTGGATAAATCTTTCTTCTTCTTCATTTTTGTAACATTAACATTGAAGTTATCGGTCATCACCAATTGTATATTAAAATTAATATCATGTTACGAACAATTTCAAGAAACAAAGCATTAACATTTTATGAAATACAAGTACAATAACATCCCTAGATTAACCCTAAAATTATGCCCCCTATAATTTCTCATCCAACATTTTCCTCGGAATTTATGGGAAATCCCCTACAAACGACAATCATTGTGTCACTTTATACAAAGTTATGTTTTTTTTGTAATTCCACGGACGCAGCCAAGTGAACCAGTCCAAAACAGACAGCTAAAAAAGTATCATGAACAGGATTAAAAATAATTTATTTAATAATCATCAGTGTTACAAGAGTCGCAACATTCACCGCACCCGCATAAATGAAATAGCATAGTACACAGAGTGATACAACATAGGCACCTCAAACACCTACAGCAGATGTCCCCACAACACATAATATTATATTGTCCTTTAAAAATAATAAGAAATTAAAAAATCAATCGCATTAAGTTGAACCTTTGGGAATTTTTCTCTCTGCTTCGCCTCTATCGTTTGGGAATTTTATTCTTCGCGCTTTCCTAACTGGGAATTTCTTTACTTATCATTTATTTTTTCTTTTCAATCTTTTATCCTTTGGTACTTCCAATAATCGTATTCTCCAATTAGACTTTTATTTACTAATCACATTAATTTGAGTTTTTTTGAGTCTTAGAATTCTCAATAGTCCTCCGGTTCCCAAGCACCACAGCACTCCTCACAGCCACACAAGTGGTACAACATAGCACACAAGGTGATACAACACAAACATCTCAAGCAACTGTCACACGATCGGCAACAACAACAACACATCACTAGTTAGAAACCATCGAGTGTTCTCGTGTTAAAATTCTTTTCTTTCTCAGTAGAATTGTTACGAATTAATTAAATTAATGGTCAAAATTTTGGATCGATAAAGACGTTAGAGAAGAATCGTTTTTCACATAAATAATACTCCTCGCTAGGAATTGTTTTCTTCAGCATAAATTCCCAGTATTATTACAGTAGATAAGTTATTCTTTAATAATATTCCTAGTTCGGAATTGTGTTCTTCGGTATAAATTCCCAGTATAAAATAAGATAAGTCATTTTTTAATAATTTTCCTAGTTAGTAATTGTGTTCTTCAGTAAAAATTCCCAGTAAGTATATTACAGAAAATAAGTCTGTTAAATCCTTTTAAGTTTAATGTATCCTTTCTTGCTTGCAAATAATATAGGTAATACGAAATCGAATCAATTGCCATTTACTGCTCCTATATTGCAGGTTACACTATTCCGTACTATGCACGGAAATTTAAAATATGCAACATATTTGAATGATTTCATTGAAATGAAAAATCATCGACACACGACTACTAAAATATACTTTAATATTTTAATAGCTATACTTTAAATTTCTTAGTTTATTAAACAACAAATGATTTGGAATCGATGTTGACAACGCCAGAAACTTGTCATTCCTCATTTTCCTCGACTAGTACAGAGTTGGAAACAGATTTGAACCGCTTTTTTTTAAATATCACTATTTATAATCTATCTATACTGCTATATCTTTAAACATAGACAATATTTATATGACAGCGAAGAAAATATCCAAATTGAACACTTTTTGGTCTAATTTTTACCACAGATTACACACACTAGTGTTATTAAATAAAAACACAATTTATTGTAGTTAATTTATATTACTCGTACATTGAAAAAAAAGACCAAAATGATGTAAGTAAAAGGTAATAAAACTAAAACAGTAATTTCAATGCTGTGTTTTCCAGTGCTTGCGGAATCCAGTGTCCCGGAACAACTGTTCCATATCTTCCTTGTCCAGGGTCATGGACGCCTGTTAAAATATTTTTAATTTTATCAACATTTCAATGGTGGTAATCTTTTTACGGTTCTACCCTGGAAGCGACACGCCCTATTTGACACGCTTGTTTTAGCTTCAGTCGTATGTATGTGTGTGTGTGTGTATGTGTGTGTGTGTGTATGTATGTGGGTATGTATATATGTATGTATCTCTGTAACGGAAACTTTGAACGCTATTTTAATCGACTTCGGGACGTTGGATTAGTTGAATTTTTGCAAATTTATCAAAGACCGATGACAATGCAATAAACGGATTTTTTTAAAACTTTTTAGTTCTGTTTTTCTGTCTTATCCCAGGAGTGTTCTCGCCGCTGTCTTCAAGTTTGAAGTGGGAGACACACTTAACTGAGGGGTTCCAATATAATCCTCAGGTGTAGCAACGCGTTTGTATTCGACTTAAGATAGAATTTCAATCCTATCTCGGGTTTATTACAATTGTCCACGGGCGGCAGTGACCACTTATTATCACGTGGACTGCATGCTTGTTTTAAGTAGTAATAAAAAAAGAGTATTTTGTCATATATAAAAGACTTATAGAAACATACATTGATACAACTGGTCTTAAGACGTAATGGGCACTACGAAACCATCAACGAAATAGAACATGGCCTGTTTTTTTTACATCGAACGTGCGAGACAGACGCGTGTATTGGATTTGAAGGAGCCGGCCTTACAAAAAAATTAATGAGGTCACCAGACATCGTGCCCTAGCTTATTCCGCCCTATCTACACATTAATAGTAATATGAATAGAATCAGTATATTTATCTCGAATGTCAGAAGGGCCGCGCCATTCGATTCAGTCATAACAAACCACAATTAATAGTATAATGGCTAATTGAAGTCCACATTACACGGTCGACATTTAAAAACATCTAATTCTAATTATTATTGGTAAACTCATTTGATAACAAATGCTATTCATATCACATACGGTCAATATAGCACTATACAAAAGGTTGTTCCGATTTAGAAATGTTGTAAATAAGAGATTTTAAATGAATTTAGGTATACTTATTCATTTTGAACTGTGAGATTCATACATACTTCTTTTTTTGATGTGAGGTTTGTACGATCATTTGCCAGACTTGATATATCCTCTGTATTTTTAACTTTGTTAAACTTAAATTACTGTCTGCAAATGTAATAAATGTAACCTATTACGTTACATGCCGGTGCATGGTAAGTGGTCACCGCTGAACATGGACATCTGATGGATACAGATTCTTTAAACATAGCAAAACAGGATCGAAGTACTTTCATTCCTTTCGTTCACTCACACATTCATTAAATGTTTACAATATTAATTTTATTTGTGGACTCAAACCGATCACGACATGATATTACAATTTGGTTTATTTAATGTTCACGAATGTTTTCCCAATTCCAATAGCGCCATACAAATCAGTCGGCTAATGAATACAGAGCAAATCGTTCATTACCCCCTTCGCAGTAGGTTAGTGCTCATTAAGCTGATCGTAAATCAATGGTTGAACTTCACGTGTGCATGAAGTGACGGGGCAGAAGTCATGTGATCCTTTATTATCTGACTAACGTGCCGGCTCACGTTTCCAGGGTACTATAAAGCCGGGTTAGCGAACACGTGCGCGTTACCTAAACGTGTTTTACAAGATCAACGATAAGGGCTGAATCAATAAACAAACAAATAATTTATAATAGGCAGAATGGCTAATTGAAGTGAAGAATTAGATTACAGGCCTAGATATTATAAATATGTATAAGTACATAGTTTCCAACAGGAAACTCAAAAGAGTGGGTCAAAGTATTTCGCTGGAAAGTATTAGGAATAATTCTATCAAAGAAATTACATCATGCAAAAATACTGATTTTTCAATACAGCATCTTGGAGACCCAAAAAAAAAACAAAAAATTGCATTTATTGAGCGTGTGTATAAAGGTTCTTCTAAGGTTAGTGAATAAATTAAAGTCTTATTTGAGATTCGATGTGGATTTTTTCCTCTGCAATCAGATTAATCGTGCTACACGTTTAATATCTTAAGTAGGTACTTCCAGCGAGTAAAATTAATTATTTTTATATCGAGGTAAATCACCGAGCTTAGTCATACCGCTTTTCTCCGGTTTTAAGAGCAGCAGTGTCAATCTATCAATATACTTATGGTCGTGAACCTGGCTTATCACGATGTATTACGTTCTATTTAAAAGCAAATCGTGTCACCAATTAACATTATTAATACAATGGCTGAGACAATTACAATGCTTATTTTAATCTATTCTGATACGCTTTTACAGCGATTTGTAACTAACTATTAATAAAATCTAAGAATCTGAATTACACGCATTTCTAATTGTTGTATCATCATGAGACATCATGTAGATTAGATGACAATGCGATATTTGGAATTGGAAGGTGACTGATGGAATCTTCGACTGCTACTACATATCGAGTTTGGGCTCCTGTTGACGAGGACATATGATTATTACGTTACTACTGAGCTGGTCTGACGATGGGACCGGAAAGCATGTTTTTAGGTTTTTAAATTATTAATTATTGACACACATTAACTGTCAGTCCTTGAATACTGCAACGACTTGGTATAGCGAAAAACTTAGATTTACAATTGGTCACTTAGGCAAAAGCTAACTTATTTTCGTTTAATCGAAAACGGGTCTATTCTTCTAGGTGAGTAAAGATTTTACCCCTATCAGTTGAGTTTCTCGTCGTGATGGAAATATATGAAAAGAAATGTAAATCTCTAACGACTGCGACTTTAATTATTATATCGATTTTAACGATTTTAGCAGTTTGCTTATTTTATGTACAAGAAACGGTTATGACACTTGCGAAGTTAGACCGTCCACAATTTGCTGCGACTGGCGCCCAAATGTATGCGGAGGGAAGGCTGCATCTCTCTCCCTGATCTCTCGGAAACTAGATGTAGCTAAGCAAAATAATAGTAGCTTCATAGTGTAACGTCTATGATGAAAAATAAAAAATAATCCGAGGGGCCTTCATTATAGGACGTAGTATAGATAGTATAACCAATTATTGATCTCAATTGTAGTTAATATTTGAGTGCAAAGCGCAATGATTAAGATTAGCGGGGTTATACCCAGTGTATTGATATTGCGTCATCTATTATCTTAATATAATAATGTCGTTGAAAGTTAACATTTATTTCCCTATATTGATTAAACTTCTGTCCTTAATTTCTAAAACTATTAGAACTTGACACAAACAAATTTGTTTTTCAAAGGGTTTTTCGTCATATAAACTAAGATTTTTTTTTTGGGATTTCCAGCCTTCAGAAAATTTGTACTGGAAGATTTTTTTTTATTTACCTTCTAGATCGCGAGAAAAATATGGAAAACTATGATTCAGAGGTTTTTTTCTCTTAAATTGACCTCCTTGTACGCGAGCAAACACAACGGCTTGTATGATATAATGGCTAGTAAAATTACAATAATGTCCGTTTATTATACGTTTTCATCTCGGATTATTGCGTAATTTCTCGTTAATAGTTATAAGAGCTCATACACATCCTGTAGAGTGGCTGTTTAGTGTAATTGTAACACTTCCGCCTCGACGCATGTGGCTGGGACTGCGGCTATGACTCAATTACTGGTGGCAGCAATCATGATGGGGTTCGACAGGGTTCGCTTATTTGGTACACTTATTTTATTTGTACATATAATTTCAAACTTGTACAACTCTTAAAAGAGCGAAATTCTTGTGTTTCTCTTATGGTGATGTATAGATCTCCCAGTTTTAAATTGCACGCCCCTCCAAAGTCTTTACCCACACATGCAAAGCACAAGAAGAAGAAAAAGCAAATAATATTTCGATAAAAAGATTCGATCTTTTTATATTACACATAAAATACTTAAAACACGATAAAACCAACTGTAACTAATTCATAGAGATAAATAATTAAATACCGTCCCATGTTATCGCATAACGTAGTCTTGTCTACCTGACCTAGCCATTAATAGTTCTTACTGTTCATTAAATACTGATTTCTCGTGAGCAACAAGTAAGATCTGTCTACATCTTACATTGTATAGAAAATTCTCTGGTGTTTCGGCTCAATAGGCATCTACAGACAAAAAGCACACTCCACTCCAAGGATCTTTCGCTTTCAATAGAACTCTTTAAAATTCTATCAGTACCCAATCGCCGGTTTAATACGACGTTGTAGCAGATATTACGCTAGGCCAGATGTGTCCAGATAGATCACGTTCGGTGTAGCAGTGGAAAGTGCCGTAGTGATAACCGAGCGCCGGAGGCCTGGGTCACTGCATCACGCGTTTCGCCTGTTATCGATTTTATCGAGCAACGAAAAAATATTACTCTTTACACGCGATTAACGCATGAAGTAGCCGCAGTCACGTCTCGTAATTAGGCCTCGTAGACGAAGTATTTCAAGCTGTTACACGTATTAATGAATTGGGCACATTCTAATCTTTAAATTAATATGGTATTCGTTTATTTCAAAGCCACATATAGAAAAGGCTTTAAAAGTGTGGGTAATCAAAACCATTTCACTTATATACTTTGTATATCGACAGCACGACCTTCACACTTTCATATCGGCAGTGTTCGGGCTGCTGCAGTCTGGTTTGAGAACTGTTTGGAAACTTAGTCCTCAGGTGTAGTAGCATCTTTTGTCGGATTCAAATAAGACTATAATCATGTCTAGGGATGATTTGATGACGATTTGTGATAGTGGCCTTCTGACCACCATCTTGCGTGGTGGATTTAGCGTATGCTACCTCAATATTATTAAAAATATCAATTAAACATATTTTTATTTAAAATGAAAAACAATAAAGTCGTTTGTCAGGACATATATTATTTGATCTATTTAGCAGCGTTACATTATAAAACTTTATTTATCTCGTGCATGGAGATCGTAACAGCGACTTGTACTATTACAGCAGATTAATTAACCCTTAACAATTGTTTTGAGATTCGATGCGTTTGTTCAACATAGCGAGCGTGTAATGAGACAATGAAAACGTCACCGCGCATAAAAACAAACACTTTGTCCTCTTCCATCGTGGGAACATGGAACATTTATAAACTGGTTTATGTAACAGCTAGATCGTATTTTTTCACTGTTATTCAATAGCTTTTCCTTGTAAACGTCTCTAATTATTGCCGATAATGATAATAAAACCAGTTTCGCCTCGCGACATAAAAAAATGAAATATTTTAGCACGATAATATTTACGAGTATAATTAGCATTTTATACAAACAGTAAGATCCGCTGTGGAAAATTTTTACTGTTCTATTTGCATGAATTTGACAAATGGCCGCAAGACCAAGGATCTTGAGATAACAATATTGTCGTTAAACAATTCTGCGTACCGTAATGTTCATTTAAATTGCTCTTTTTGTAAGGATTTTAGACATGTTATTGTAACACACTTATCCAAGATTATTTACCGTTTTTCATCTACTCCTATTTTCTAAAGAAATATTAATGAAAATCTAAATTAATCGAAATCTGTTTCTCATTTCTTTACTTTCCTCCTCTCTTAAACAAGGAAACTCAACTGAACTTTTCAGTATATTGTGTAGATTTAAATATAACGTATACAAAATGCAAATACAAAAAACTCCAATGACCGTGCTAACGCAATTCGAAAAATTAGGAAGTGAACATGGCAAGTATAGAGTTAACCGAAGTTAGTAATCTAATTGCACCTCTGCTTAAAAGTGTATGAATCTATTGCTGGTAGCGAATCAATGAGAAAATAATATAGTACATTTACGCAAAACATAGCAATATAAATAACATGTTACAGTTTAGACGGTTGTAATGTTTTACATATGACATATACTATTAACAGTATCATAATACAAAAAACAGTCTCTCGGCACAAGTCTGAACCTGAATCAAGCCTGTGAATCTGATGTTCAGTAACTGCGCCTAGTTTAATTTATGTGCGATGTTGATATATTCTCGCACCGACGTCAAGACTCTTAGAGACTCGCCACACCACATCCCAATTCCTTTGAGACATAAAAATCAGTCGTTAGCAATACTTAGGTGATTGAACTACGTGACTCGTGTGCTACTAAGTTGGGCTTTGCGTATATTGTTTTACGCAACAAACATCGAGGACTTGGGCTCAAGTCACAGCAGCTTCGAGAAACGAGTGCTAGGACGGTTTACTCATAAACGAGCATAACCGGCACCATAAATGATACCCCATATCAAGACAGCCGCATTGTGAAAATTCACTTAGAGAGTGAATTTTCACAATGCGAGGAATGAAAATTGCAGCTAAGTGAATTTGATTTAGAAAGAAGACAGCTGGAAAGAAGAAAGAACATATTTATGAGTATACTGTACGCAATTATATTAACTAAATTACGATGGTAATGTTTGTAAAAACGTATTACATATGTATAATAGGTACATATCTTCTTATCTTTATAACTTTGTACTATATCACTTAAGACTCGGTGTGATCTTATTATTTTTTCTTTCTTTGTTACAGGGAG
>DWNJ01002104.1:0-10958 GCA_018250275.1 Udranomia eurus
GAACTAACTTGAAACGCATTGGTTAAGTGTCTTCCTTTACCATACAATTCAAACCAGAATACATCTCCGCTACCACTCCCTGTAAACAAGGAAAACAGAACACACCAGTAAGAACACTGGTGTTATAAGGCAGAAATAGGTGCGTCAGTGGTGTCCCCGGACTACTCCGGAGTCGAACCACAAAATGCTCTACAACTTTAAAAGTGGAACCTTTTACAGTTCGACTCCGGAGGCACCACCACACCTACTTCTGCTTTATAACATCACTGTTCTTGCTGCTGTGTCTGGTTTAAACGGTGTGGTCAGAGAGGCATACTTAACCGAGGCGTTCCAACTTAGTTCTCAGGGGTAGTAACGCAAAAGTGGACAACCTAAGATAGAATTTCGATCCTATCTTGGGTCGATTACAAATCACTAACCATCAGATGGACTGCATGCTCGTTTGCTACCTTCCAGTTATATAAAAGAAACCTTTAAAAGTGTTAGGTATTAAGACACTAACATTAAGAAGTGGGAGTAACAACAGTTCCCGTTCCGGAACAAATTCCCTTTGACATTACACCTACCTGTGGACCTCACCTGGCCCGCGTTTTTACTCAATTCCGAACCAGGGGCGTTCTGACGGGGTTTTTTTTCGCATCACAGGGGTAGAATTATCACAAAAAATAACTAACAATGTTTTAATAGATACCTATCAACGTTTACGATCCAAATGTCCCCTCGGTGTTAGGCCCTTATTCAAAATTTTATTCGAGTTTTTATAGAGGAGCTTACAGCTATGATATTTTTGCTTGCTTTATTTAGAACCAAATTTAGTGAGGTATTATATGACTTATCAGATACTCGTCGATTTAGATCCTAAAGATGCTTTTGATACTATTTACGCACAGCCCTACATTAATAAACTTGTGTAACTTACCTATAACTGAAATAAATTGTTCCAGTTATTAGGTAATAACTAATACATACAGGTGTATGGGAACCTAGTTTGATTTGGTTTCGAGCGATAGATGTTAATACCTACATATCTATATCTATAATAAATCTGTGAGTGCTGTCTGTACATGGAAGATATCTAAGAAAAAACTAGTTTTAGGGATCTTTATTAAAGAACAGAACCCAAAAAAATATTTTTTTAATTTTTGTCTGTTTGTCTGTGCGTTTGTGCACGCTAATCTCAGAAACGGCAGATCCGATTTGAATGCGGTTTTCACTGATGTATTTTAGTAAGCTTCACTTAACATTTATTGTTTAATAAAAATCGGTTCATAAATGAAAATGTTGTGGCACGGGCACGGGACAGGGAGGCGGTAGTAGTCCCGGCGCACTCAGCTAGTAAAAAATATGTTTAAATTTATTTGATAACTAGTATTAATATTTGTTTTTGTCAAAGATAAACGAAACGAAACAAAAACGATCCTTTTGCGTTTCATGCATATTTTTTCTCAATAGGTACCTTTTTGTGTTAAGCTGTTAAAAAGGTCTTTGTACGTGTTCAGTAACAAACGCGCCAGTCAGAAATTTCTAGGTCACACTAACTCAGCTAATTAGCGCATCATTCGCGTATGTAGGTAATTCGAAGTAATCTGCACTATAAAATTATTTAAACAACCATGTCATATGAGTGCCTATTTGCTTATAATCTTAAGCGCTACAATATAGTAATAAAACGAAGTTGACTAACTCTTCATGAGAATCCTTGTACGAATATGTCACCATGTGTTTAACATGTTTATAATGCGTGTAGGAAACATTATATCTGTTACATATAGGGTAATGCCGATAGAGATCGCAAAATATATATAATACATCAGCAAACTGGCGGTGTCGCAAATTGTTGGCTTCGCAAAGTGCTTAGAATAACAGAAAACAAAAATACTCGTGTCAGTTGGCCATATAAAATTATGTTATATATATATATAACGAAAATAGGGAAAACGATGGAAGTTGGATGCAGTCAAAAATTATTATAAGACCCATTTACTTCAATGTTTGTTTTGAAATCTGTAGGCACATTAGGAGCGCACACTAATAATATTCACTAGAACTCGAATTCTTGCGAGGGGCAAGTGCTAGTTCAATTGTGGACAGATGATGGAAAAATTCAAAATCCATGACAGGAAAAGTCAGGAGCAGAGAACTGCCCCGCAGCTAACTTACCCGGATATGTCAAGAGATGGCCAATCTTGTTTTTTTAACAAAATTTTATGACATCTGTTTAAAACATAACATTTTAATGGATTTTGATTTTACAAAGACAAAGCATCAAAAAATATTACTCTAATAAACTATTTGTTCTTAAAACAATATTTTTTATTTTACTGCGTTTCAAAAATAACTATGGCCATCTCTAACGGGTTTCTAGGGTAGGCTTACCCCCCGTTAGAGATGACCATAATCAATAATATATTAACAAATTAATAAATTATGTCCGAACGACTAGTACAAATGCAACCAACACCCTAAAGTACTTACTTTTATTAATAAGTATCTACTATTTAATTATTTAGAAATATTACTTTATGCACGAATCTTATTCTGTGCCTAGAATTAATTTTATTATGATTAAAATCCTTTATTTTAAAATGAATACAGTACAGAGTTACTCGGTAGATTCTTATTAATAAATATAACCACTATTTATAATTGAATCCATACTAAAAAAGTATGGATCTAATTAATCCATTTATAAAAGTAGAGTCATACATTTTGTCAATGTTTAAATATCTGCATTTACATAAATTATACCTTTAGTAGTAATAAATTAACTGTATTACGCTAAATTTGTGTTTGAAACCATACTACGCTCGATTTGCCATCTTTGTTACTACACCTATCTCGGCTTGCATCTAGGCAACCTTTCCAACCGTAGTAACATTTACGAGGATGCCTATGCACAACTTTGATTACACCATCGAAAAGAGAAGAGAATAGAATGTAAGTAGAATAGAATACAACCAAATGCTATGCATTCGCATCAGTTAGTCCCTGACAGGTGATATCGCAGTGAGCATCTAGGTACCAAATAACTTGGCGGCAATAGCAAAATGGGCAGTGTGACGGTCTTGCGATCGAGGGGTCGTGGGTTCGCTTCTCACTCCGCCATTGCACTATTGACGTAAACCCACTCCTAACGCAAGCCTATGAGCTTAGCTGGAGGGGTTAACAAAATTACTAGTATACATTTACATGCTAGCAGTTTTTTCAAAAAAAAAATAAGATCAAAAATGTAAGGCACAAAATGTTTTGAAAATTTTCCGCAGTTATTAAGTAGTTCAGTATTAAATTTGACGGTAACGATGACTCAAAACAGAAATGGTGAGAGGACACTAATTAATCACATCGGGCTCGGTACAAAACACGTGTTATAGCTGTTCCTTTATTCCAATAATTTTTCTACGGTTTACACGTGAAACATCTGTAAATTTTCCAATCTCTTCAAGTAACCGAAATAAAACGTATAAATATCGAATTTATTTTTCGTAAACAAATTCATTGCCGTCCTCACCTTATCTCACAACACTTGGGCGGTAGACGTAACAATTTACATATCATAAACAACAATATCACGGCGAACCTTCACCCATTCTATTTTAGATACAAGTGCTTACTATTTGTGCTCTACATTTTAAATTGTGGCGTTAGCAACGGCATCCTACTTACTATCTTTTGTATTTTTTGCCCGTTACACAATATGAAACGTGTTACGCAACATTAAAGTACCTAAAATAATTACTCGATATTAAATTTCGCGTCGGTACCTTATTGCCTTAAAGTCTGTATTTTCCGGTTAAAATAGAATTATCGCCGCAGGGTCATTGAACAGCAAGTGACGGGGCGTGCTAATGCTAACGGAGGATAGCAATTTCCTTTATGATGATTTATGGACTGTCACATTGCAAAAATCTTGCCGCGCATTACTCTACTTCACTACTCGCGTACGACTCTACCTAAACCCACTCGTCTATTAAATGGGTCGACCTTCCGCGTATCGGGTGCGCTAAAAATTCCTGTACAAGTAAGTAGGGTGTAAGGTGTAGGTAGTGCGAGTGCGGTATGGTCACGGCCTCACGGGTCGCAATCATTGCAATTCAATTTGCGCCGAGGTACGCGGCGAGCGGGTGCGCCGCACCGGCCAACGCTTTGTTTACATTACAGCGAGCGTGTCTCACCGCTCCGCCGCGGTTCGATTAAGGACGAATCAATAAGGCAGTCGATAGCGAGCGAGTTTAATAGAGTGAGCCGAGTGGAGCGCCCTCATTACCCCCGCAATTAGCGCACGGCGCGCTCCCGTCGACGACGCACCCCGCGCGAAAAACGAATAAAAAGAGCTGCCCTCAAAATGGCCGCCGCCTCCCCCCGACCGCCCGCCGACCCCCGCGCCGCTTCGTGATTGCATCCCCGCAGCTCTTATAAATATGGCCGTATTCCTCCCGCCTTTACTGATTGCCCGTATACCCCCCGGCCTCCCCCCGCGACCGCGCCGCCGGCGTCTGAATAGATAAACGAGTCCACGTTGACTGCCGCGCTTATAAAAATCGCCTCGGCGAATGGGAGCGCGCGAGAGCGGCAATCGCACCAATGGACGCGCAAAGCCGCGTGTAACTCCGCCCTTAATAAGCGATCTTGGCGTTTGCACCAATCGGAGGCGCGCATTCGACGGATTCCGCTCGCCGACGACGAAGCGGTCCACGTGGACTCGCACACACGGACGCGAGTATAATGCCTCGAGTGGAAATAGCTATGACGGCGAAATGTGCGACAGCGAAAAAATAAAATGCGGTCGGTCGGTGCGGCGGCGGATCGAGCGAGCGAGTGGGTGTAAACAGGGGATATTTTGGTGCGGCTCGTTCATTATTATTGAATGCGCGGCGCTAATGGCACGGCGCGGGTCGCGGGTCGCGCTTCCTGCTCCGCGAGCACGCCACAACCGCTGACGACTGACACGTCCGTCGCACCGCCGGCCGCCTCTGCTCGCCGCATGCACTAATACATGCATACGGCACTAACTCAGCATAATAAACGCCTAGGTTCGACCTCTCACCGCTGCTAAATCCACTTACCTCCCCAATAATGGAAACGACATTAGCAGTGGGTAAGCGATATAAAACAACGTGGTCATTTTAATTAACCACAAATCGACAGTGTAAACGCAGGCCGGCCGCGTTTTAAAAACACTCAGGTAGAAAACCTGTCTGCAAAGGAAATAGAAGCTTGCAGAGAGGAACGCGAACTGATAGCCATCTCCGTGGGCGTATTGTGTCGACCGGCATCGATAAAGCAAGTATGCTTGTCCGGTAGCCGCAATCGCTACGACTCGAGCACTTGTCTAAAAAATTAATGATACCTACTCGTCTCGCAACGAAAACAAAATTCGAAGAAGGCTATAGAATTTCCAATAGTACGTTGATAGTTACATTAATATAATCGGAATCCACTACCTACACCACAGAGGTATTATATTTAATTGGCAAATTATTGCATTAGCCATAGATATTTGAAACCTTATAAGAGAGGGTGGACAGAGTCAAATACCTAATAATTATTGTAATTTTCTTTCCTGCTCTAATAGATATGTCGGTATATGGGGATATGCGGACAGTAGTAATTAATCTGCTTAAAAGGGGTTGCCGTCTCAGGTCTCCATAAGGAAAATTTCGGTAGTAGGTAGGTATGGCCAAAAAACCCTAAAATTCGCATTACGCACACGAATTCTCGCCTTTCATAGTTCATATTACTTCTTACTAGTAATAATTAAAACGGTAAGACCAAGTAGGTCTTTGTAAAAATTGTAAAGCGACAAAATTAATCTTAGGCAAGTTCAGGTTCTTTTACCGCCAGCGTAATTTATTTTTAATTTCTCTTTCAAACCTAAATGAGTCCAGGAAGTTTTTATGCCAGCCGTTTACAATTAAACTGAAGTGAATATAAAACACCATGCAGACTTACAAAAGGGTGTAAACGTACCTGCCTACGGCTCTTTAAATAAAATGCGTTTTTAAGTATAACCAAATAATAGTCTGAGGACCACATTAGCACGCCTAAATAGTTTAAAGGTCTCCCTGGGTATAAATGGGGATTGATAGCAGCATCATTTTTCTGAAGGATGTTGAAATAAGCACATGAAATACCTTTGGTAAAACGTACAAGGTCCAATCAACCGTTCACGAGACAAAATAAGATAGACAGAATAATAAGAGTATAAAAAATTATTTTTAGTACTTATTTTTTTTTATAACTGCAAAATACCAATGGAGCATGGTGGAGGTGGACTGCACCTGGTGGTAAGTGGTCACTACCGGCCAAGGACATCTGGAATCAACCCAAGATAGGATCGAAGTTCTTTCTTAGTTCGACCACAAATACGTTGTTACCCTGTGGACTAACTTGGAACGCCACGGTTAAGTATATCGCTGACCACACCCTTCAAACCACAACACATCAGCAAGAATACTGCCGTTATAAGACAGAAATAGGTGTGGTGGTAGTTCCTCCGGAGTCGAACCGTAAAAGGTTCTACCGCCTTTATATAGTATGCCACTAATTTAAAGCTAACAAACTTACAATAACGTTATACCTACCTAAGGTATGAAAATGAATCTACCAGATAACGTCTCCCCTTCTACTTAGAACGGCCAGTCGTAAATCGAATCGCTTAAAGTCAATTGAGCATTAAGTACGTTAGCATGCCTAAAGCTGAACAATCGGTTACCGAGTCAAATACTTGGACATTAATATTAAGTAAGTAGGTGCTCAACTGCGAAGTATGCAGTGACGCATGCGCTGCCCAAACAATGTTCCGCGCTCATTAAAATGGCATTCCTTCACGAACAATACACGCTGCCCACCTAATTTCGAGTTCTCACTTTGCCAATGCCGGAAATACTAGCCAGGTCCGCCATCTATGTAACACTGTCGTATTGTCTAATCGACTGCACTGGCATACGACCGGGTCGTAACCTCTGTTTACGTCCTCATTCATTATTTCGAGAACGCAACGTATGATCTTTACAACCTAAATGTATGTTGATAGTCTTTATTTATTTACTCGTATCTCTTTCTTTAAGTACAATCAACTTTAGAACGCAATATTAGTGGATGTTCAATCTACAAGCGACTCTACGAAACATTTGCGGGAAATGAAAACTAAACACAAAACGTTATAACAAATATACGTACGCACCAACAATACTTACAATGTAAATTTAAATAACATAGATTGTAAGGTTAGGTTAGTTGCCAAAAATAAAAGTAACTTATAATTTAAACATAAACAGTTATTATTTGCCAGATCGGATACCTCAATATCAAGTGGTATACCTAGTTCAGAACTGTTTGTTATCTACAACAAATAATACAGAGTTTCAAAGTTTGATGAAAAAATGTTAGTGAAACAAACACATTCTTTGTCAACATTTTTTATTTAAAAGGAATGCTGTGTTCGACAGGAGTTTTATGTGTGGCGTGCAGTTGGTTTTACGGCGCTAATAAAATAACCCATTGAGCGGTAAAATAATTAATTATTTGGCCTGTTATTCGACGTAGCTTGCGAAGATTCATTCTGACAATTGAAAATGTTTACAGACACATAACGTTGAAATCGGGGGTTTATTGCGATGATAGAATGTTTCCAAGACGTGGACTAGGCACTTTGGGCTTTTCTAAAATTAAAATTAAATTGTACAAAACAAGGTACATAGGTACTATAATTTAGAAATGAATAATTAGATGTTACCCGCGGCTTTACCCGCTTTACATCTATATTAAGTGGAATCACAAGAGTTTTTTTCTTTACAGTAGCAGACTTAACTGACACTTATGGTTTTTTTGGTCAATTTATTTATAAATTATTTTTATAAATTATGGCCAATGTGTATTCTGATGTATAAGCTATAATACTGTCAAGTTTAATCTAAATCCGTTTAGTAGTTTTTACGTGAAATAGTAACAACCATCCTCACAAACTGTCGCGTTTATAATATGAATGTAATAGGAAGTAGGGTTATAGAAGTAGGACGGAATATTATTATACTTAGTACCTAATTCTACTTTAATTATACTACTGCAATAGGTGCCAAACGTTTGTCAAAGACTCAAAGTAGCTGCTAAATGGATACCAGAGGTTGTAACTGTATAATTACTGAACAATAACAACGGGCACTTATATCTGACTAAGTGAACAAGCCGTGTCTATCGCCCACGAATATTAGCTTATAATCAATCATTGTTCTCAGTTATTGTAAGATTCACATGCTCCAACGACTGTGTTCTGTGCCTAAACTTCTTTTGTTCCACCCACGTGTGAGCTCGTCTTCGTATGAGTTACATCCGGGAGATTAGCCAAGCTCTTTCAACCAACTGTCCAGAATATGTAGGTACCTAGCAGGTAGTGATTTAGCGACATACCTGCCATTAATTTATTATATACTTCATAATAAATTTTACTTACGTGCCTAACGTTGGATTTACTCGATTTCTAACCATAATATATCATTTCCTACCTTTTAACTTAGTATAAGCCTAAATAACTTATGAATAAGCTAACTTATGAATAATATAAATAAAAATGGTATATTATTTTTCCATTATATATTTTATATCAGTGTTATATAACAGTTTCCATTTTGTGTAAAATTTGTAAAGCGACTATTATACCATCTTCAGCGACTATTCTATCATTACACTACTAAATCTTATATGACAACTAATTTATAGGCTCCCGCAGTTAAAACGTAGCTATATAACACTGGTGGGATCCGATTTAGTATTAAACATTAATAAATTCCGGGCAAAAGAAACCTAAAGAAGGATGGCGTCGAAGCGATCCTTCTGGGAAACGGTCGCCTTGGGATGGTCTGTTTTTGCGACACAATGGCCGGGTTATACAACTAATTGTTCGCGCCGGTTAATTATGCACCTCGTTTTGTTTGTCGAGTTTGTTTGGGACTCGCGGCAGTCGCTAGGGTTGGTGCGCGGTGCGAATATCATTTATGCGGTGTCATTTTTGACTATTTGTTTACTTTACTACCTTGCTATTATTGTACAGTGCTGATTGAATTTAACAGTAATATCTAGCCTTTTAATAAATACTAGTCGTGTGATAAACTGTTTCGTGTTAAATCACTTCTGTAATGTAGGTAATGAGTGGATAAATAAGTAAATAAATCGTTGGATTGCCATTGATCAAAATTTAAATTGTAGGTAAAAGATAAGATAAAACTTTGAACTCAAGTGGTACTTAAATGTTTTTAAATATGTTTATGAGCAACGCAGAATAAATGCAGTGAAAGCAATTACTTACTGGCAATTTATTTGATGAACACAGAATTGCATAAAAATAAAATAAATGTTGGGAAACTATAAACATACGCTTTAATAGTCTATTAAAAATAGTCTATTAAAAACGGTTGTTTTACCGACAACCGGCCATATTCGTTTGTTTTATTATTATGAATTCCTAGTTAGTTCATGATTAATTAACGGAACAGTTCTTGTTTTGTACCAGCAAAAAAGGGAGAAATAAATTCAATAATATACTAGAGGATGGCAAACCCCTATTTAGGCTCGGAGTTGTGAAGGGAGGGGTAAACAGATAACGCGCGGTCACCGACATTTGTTTTACTGACCGCTGACTTGCCAATTAATCGCCGTTGTTTATACTATCGTAATGAAGTAATACTGCTGTTTAACGCCGTAATGAACGACTGCGTTTATATAGAACATGTTGGTTTGTCTATTTTTATGTGGGCTTCTGAAAGTTGTTATACTTAGGTAGGTTTACTTGCAATTTGAATTTGCGATAAATAAAAAAATATGAGAATAAAAATTAATACGCTATGTTCACGAAGAGGTGTTATTATTACCTTAAATACGTTAATACCATTGGGTGCCTACCTACTATTTTTTATCACAACATTCTACGGGCACATTCGTTTCAAGACTTTATTATCGGAACCTGAAATCTAAAGCATGGCTTCATTCTTGTATACGTATAACCTCAAAATAACATCAAATCATTAAAACGAACTTAATAGATTGATTTATTTTGCAAAACATTGTCAATGTCATTGTGTTGCAATTTCGTTTACCACTCCATAATGCAATAAAGAATATTAAAAGAGACATAGGCGATAAATAGTGAGAAGGGTGGGACGGAGCAATGTCGCGGCGATATCGCTTGATTGTTATTTATACGTTATCGGTACGATCGCCTGCTAGACCGCGCTCGCCGAGGGAGTCATTTGGTAGAGGAAAACACTGTGAACTTTATGTAAACCTCCTTGTTGCAATTTATTTTACAACCTCCGCTTTAAATTCGCGTCATTGATATCCCGGCATCAAAAGCACCTACTTTATTGTGGCCACACCAAAATGAATCCATAAAAGCAGTATTTACAGGAACGACATAAATTTTAGCGCATCCATTGTGAAGAAGCCGCGTTCCACACATGCGACATATTGTGGGTTTCGCCGAGCAAAACGGCTGCGATTCAAAATAAAAATTAAAGCGGACGAAAAAAGGGAGAATAAAAACGGAACGAGTGAGCGTTCGTCGACGAGGTTTTTTGTCGAGGCTCGTTACTTCCCGCGCTTGTAAATGCTACGTAAATTACGAGATTGTACCGTCCACCCGTTAGTCCGTAACTACTGAAATGTGAGAGGCGCATTTGCGCGGTCCGACATCGATTGCGATCTGCGACTGCGACTTGCCAAATATGTTGATGTTGGTATGTCGCGAGTCGCGCGCCGGTTACTAATGTTATCTATATATAATTGAGGGTACAGTTACTGTGAACACTGGTTTATGAAGTTTAATATTGACTCGACCTAAATTGAAAGGAAATTATTAATAAGTAAAGATATTTAAATAACCTAATATTATGTTACTGTTATACAATACGTTTTACATTCGGATAATAATACTACTTAATATTAGGTTATTTAAATATCTTTACTTA
>DWNJ01002105.1:0-10957 GCA_018250275.1 Udranomia eurus
CAGTGTTCTTGCTGCTGTGTTCTGGTTTGAAGGGTGTGGTCAGGACATACTTAACCGAGGCGTTAACTCAGGAGGAGCAACACATCTGTGGTCGACCTAAGAAAGAACTTCGATGCTGTCTTGCGTTGCTTATAGATGGCCATGGGCGGCAGTGGTCACTTACCATCAGGTTGAATGCATCCTCGTTTGCTACCTCGTACAAGGCGTACAAATTTGCGTATAAGACTAAATTCTCATGAAGTCAATGTAGATTAGCATGATAAACATTCAGTATCACACTGAAAGATTCGCGCCAAAAATTGAAACTATTTCCCAAGCTATCGCCAAATATGGCTACAGCAAGCAGGTATTGCTCAAGCATAGGTGTTGGATGTACGAGAATGTGGATTTTTGGCAACGTTTGCAACACCGTGGGGGCGGGGTGTGGGCTGCGTGACGTCATTCCCACAGATCAAGTACACGTGTAGAGGTGGAGACCGGTAGCATTGTTTTTGTTCACGGAGGCTGTACTGACTGTGGCTGTGCTGACTGAAAGACAAGAGATGAGATTCGTGGATTGCTCAATAGCATGCGAAGTGATACTTAATTTTTTTAAATATTAAACTAGGGCAATATACAATAATAAGAATCAAACGCGAAAATAAACAAGGATAAAGTATGTTCAATGGGTTTTAAAATTTACGCTAACCCGCATTGGAGCAGCGTGGCTGAGCTCCAAGATTGTAAGCATAAACAGGGTTATGGTTAAAACACATTACAGAATATTGTTTGATGACATTTCTATTGATTTTTTGGGTCTTTAGATATCGGTAACCAGTAGCACCAGCATAAGCCTTATCTAATCAACATTGTTGGCAAATGATTCAAATCGAATCAATGATTTTCGTATGAATGGCGGAGTTATTTTGGACAAATTACGCATATAAATACGAATGAGTGATGAATTGCCTTTAAGTATGTGATTAAATAATAAGTATAGAGCTAGTTGGACGGCTGGTTTGGAGGGTATTAACCAGCTGTTGCCTCCGGCTATACTTGCATAGCAAGTACTTATACATGTCAATTATGTGTTTATCACGCGGATATTAATTGAATGGGATAAGAAATCAGAGCATTAAAATTAAGTTTTGATCCAAAAATGTAACAACAGAATTTTTTACCGTCCACCTAGTAAATCGAACCTGTTGTCCAATGACCCTGGAAACAGTTTCCGAATAGCTGGAACGACTCGCGAAATGTCTCTGCTGTTGTCAGAAATATATGTGGAGGTGGTCTTTCCGGAGCCGGACCATAAAATATTCTACCATATTCAACTAATAATTCTCTACACAACAATTGTTTGAACATTGTTGATCGTCACAAATATTTTATGGACGTATAACGTAGTGAAGTAACCAAAGTGAGAAATAACTCAAAACGGATCAAGCCAAGGTTACACATATTAGAACAAACGGTGATTCGCTAAGGCTCGGCTAAGGTTCGGAATCTCGCCCTTCTGTCCAGAGCCTTTCATTGGCTTACCACAAAGTTCCCTGTAGTTGCGGGACGTTCCGGGGTCGGCGTGGTAATCTGGTGTGAGTATGCGAAAGGTTTCCAACACAAGAGGATAGCCACGAAAACCCGGTATAGCTGTAAAGGCTACTAGGGCCAAAGGCAACACATTCGGAAACGGCAACTCAATTACGTAAGCAATTCATAACATAATGTCCTACTAATCTAATAGCTGTGACAGAGAGACTGACTGATAAGACGACGCATTTAAGTCACCTACTTACATAACCCGTATGTAATATTATATAATTGGTGTTATTATGAAACCAAAAACATATCCGATTAGTGAATACAGAAATAAGTTATAGATATTGTCTTTATTTTTTCATAACATTGGTGTTGCAAACGAGCATGCAATACACTTGATGGTACGCGGACACTGTCGCCCATTGACATTGTAATCAACGTAGAGGGGACCAAAGCTTTTTGAGTTAGCAACTTCTGTTAGCTTAAAGAAAAAGTCTAAACGGGAATCTCGTGTTTAACACACGCATTGCTTGCAAAGCATTGCTGGCAATTTTGCTTGAATTTGGCTTCCGCATTCCACGTACTCTCCAAAGCTGACTTTGTCCTCAGGCCTCAATAGAATACTCGCTGGAAAGAAATTTTGCGCCGATAAAGCCAAAAGATAAAGGTAATCGCCTGAAATTTAGGCACGCAGGATGTTTTGAGGCACACAAATGGTACTATAAAAATGATATCGAAAAATTGTATGATCGTTTTATCGCCCTCGAAGACAACTATATTGAATAATGAATATATATATATGTTAGCCTACGAACTATTAAGTGAACATTCTTCAAACCACAACACAGCAGCAAGAACACTGCGGTTATAAGGAAATAGCTGTGGCGGTGGTGACTCCGGAGTCGAATCACAAAATGTTCTAACACTATCATTCGTCTATTTTGAAACCAAAACAGACATCAGATTAATGAACACAGAAATAAATCATATAGGGACACATATTATTCTATTAAACCGATAAATCGATAAATCGATAAATCATTGAGGTCTATTAGCGTGTCCGGTGACGTCACCGGCTCCTAGCCTACGCCAGATACGTCACGCATTAGCACCTTCAGTGCGAGATAACTAAGTAGGTGTTAGTACCTAAGCAATAGGTTTAAATACGATTTATTGATAATCTTCAAGTGAGGCGTGCTTTGCCCAAGAATGAAAAGGACTTTTTCAGCGGTAAAAGGACAACGTCGGACGCACAAATGTCTTTTACCTTGGTTATCTTCGGAGTCATCTTCATCCTCTATTTAACAAATATACCTGTTTTGTTCTGTTTCTGTGTTCACTAATCTTATACTTATGTCTGTTGTCTTTGGTTTAAAAATAGACAAATGGTGGTGGACAATATTGCGTGATTCGACTCCGAAAAATAAATCACATACTTCTTTGCAATTAGCAAGTTATTGTTTATAATATTATAAGATTCTAATCTGATAAATATTTGATTTCCTAGTAAACTACCCAAGTCAAACTTTGAGGTGCTGTTTGCTTTATTTTAATAAAGAATGTTTAACGATCTTATAAATAAATAAATAAATGTCAGGATTGTCTACTGAACTTGGTATCCATTTACATATGAATACTTTCGGTCGGTCGGTGGACAATTGACAGCAGCAGACAATTTAACCATAGCTTAGACACATTGAACGTGACTATCAATTTTCACATTAATGTTTTTGGTGGGACACTTATTAACTATTAAAAACAATTCTCGACCATTTTCGCCGCTCTTCACATATACGACTAACGAATATAATTCTCAAGATTGCAAACAATGTTACGTATATAAGTTGATAGTTAATAGCGTAGCGTAGGCAGAATGACCTCACCGGACTTCGGTAATAGATATCTGGATGATTTATCATTCTAACAGGTTACCCGTTGTGACACACAGTAATGAATTCAAGGTATATTGAAATTTAATTAGAATATCTAGCTCAGACCACTCGAAGACCGATAAGTGCCATTCATAGCTTTATGTAGCGGGGGATTTATCTTCTTGAAAAGGTTTTATGTGTAAGATAATGAATAATGTTCTGCGTTGAAGATTTCTATAGATTTGTCATTGATATACAATGTCGTGGTAGCTAGATACGCCAAGATAACGAGTTTCTTGCTAATTTCAAAGTGATGTCAAAATAGGATAATGAAACATGAGGATACATATATTAGAATAATAATGTCAAACGAAATAATAATTATGAAGATAGAGTTGAGACTTTTATTTACTTTACTTTGACTATTATTTAAACTTGAAATGTTAATATCGTTTCTAATGTTACGTGGTAATTGCTGCCAATGCACTACTATTTCAAATGGACCTTAGATGATACGGTGTTAAAGACACACATTACTGTTACCTTACATTACAAGTATTCTCCAACATTTAGAAATATTGATGGTAGATATAATCATTTTGTATTGATATAATGTAATACCTGTTTACTTAATATTCTGGTTAGCCTTTGTCACATCTATTCTAGTATCAGTCCTACACTGGCAGGGATTTCTGTCAGAAATCTTTTTTTTAAGGTTTTCTATCAGAACTTTAGTTTTTCATTTTTTTTCTAAATGATCCACTACTCTAGTAATTTAATTAACACCTCCAACTACTTAGCTAGCCCACGCCACCCCTAACACTATCCCTTAAACTTTTAAGGGCTTGTGTTAGGAGTGGCTCCACGTCAATAGTGCAGTGTGAAATGGAGGATCGAACCTGCGATCTCGAAATGCGCGTCCGTGGCTCTAACCATAGAGCTATTGCCGTTTTACTTTATACACCTACCTACACTTTAACAAGACGTAGTAATTATACAAGTTTACAAAAAAGGAACACATACGCGACACTGCGTTTTTCTATCAAATAAGGCACGGTATCGATATACCGATGTAATTTATATTAAAATCACGTCTCCCATATCAACAGATGTCACAGGAGCGCGTTGAAATCTAATGTACCACGGTTCGTACCAAACATAGTAGAGTTCCTGTGTAGTGTGCAAACTCACCTTGTAGCAACATGTCGTGCTATTGCCAGGAATGTGTGACAAACGCTAATCGGCTAGCCATCGTCAGGGGGACAAAGAAGCCAGTTAAACTTCGATCCAAAGGCAGGTATTGTTGGCAAAGTAGGTTAGGTTTTTTGTCGTAAATAATGTCACGTACTATAGTGTCTCGGTGTACAAAGCAAATAAAACACGGAAAAGAATCAACGATTGCATGAAGGATGTCTTTTGGGACCCAAACTTGGTTACATAAGGTTTAAGTTGTAAAAAAATTATTAAAATTGGCAATCAATATATTTATCAATCAAATCTTTGACGTTAGTAGCGAAATCGTACCAATTTGAATGCGGCCATTTTGTTACTTAATAATCATAGCGTGTACTCTTGCAAGTGATCTACTCATTGGAAAGATGGATTTAATCATCCCAACATATGCACGGACAAACTCACAAACGAAAAAAGTATATCGAGCCAATTAAAAGCACATCACAAGATCGTGGTATGCCTACAATACCTTTGCCCAATTTTCTGGCAAAAAATATAAATGTCCATAATTGGCCAAGCGTGAAAAGAGCGAATCGAGAAATTAGACGCGATTTGTTTGATTACTGTCCGACGCAGTTTTGAGTAAAAAACATTAGATCATAAAAAGTTTGATCACAAAAAGTTCTGATCAAAAAAATGTGCGAAGGTGTACAAATATGCGTTACTTAAAGTTTCCAAATCCCTACATCCTGTAGGGATTTTTAATGGGACCTTTTAATAATAAAAGACCACAATTACTGATCAAATAAACATGAACTTCGCTAATGACCGACTAATGACGACCGGAATTTAAAAGTTTGTATGCGAAAAGAAAATTTTAAATGGCTAAAATTAACCCAATTTCAATTCAACTGGATTAAGTTTCGGTACAAATAAAGTTCCACAACACAACAATCCAACGTCCGTACTCAGAGAAGTTTAACGATTACTTAGTGTCACAAATCTGAAATTAATGACACTTATGAGTCATTAAACATCTATGGGTGAGACCGCAAGCTCTAATACTTAATGTATTATGTTTTAAGCCATATATATTCACTTTATATTTAAATTTATATCTAAATTTACGAGTCACAGCTATTAAATCCTAATAAACTAAGCCAGTAACCGACCTAAATCATAAAACAATTTATTACGTTAACACGACAAAAAGTCGCAGCAAATGAATTAATAATTACCTCAAGGAATTTTCCAGTAATACGATTAAATAATACTGTGTGTACAACATTTACATTTGTGTGTTTCCATTGAAATGCAAATCTTTGGTAGTCGCGTGCTTAACTCTACACTAGTGTTGTTCAATCTTTTCGAATACGGGACCGCTCTGTAAATTAAAACTTTACTTACTAGAGGGTCACCGGAACCCCCGAGTAAGTTAAACAATTCTAGAGTAAGCAGCCCACACTAAATAAAACCATGAATTACGTCACACGTTGTCACATTTTCAGACCCTCCCCCTCCTAGTGTGACGTCACATATTTTTACAATAAAACATCATTTCGTTAAAAAATATTAATAGTTCTTGTTGTTATTAAAGCATAAAATTAATATTTTTTATTTTCCTACGTACAATTTATTTTGGAATGCGACGTCACGATATATAGAACCCCTCCCCACCGTGTCACATAATGTTTCGACCCCCTGCCTCCCCCTTAACCTGTAACGTAATTAATGGATAAAATTCTCTGAAATCATTTATTTCTAATTTTAGTAGTACCTACAAATATTAGTTTTTTCTTCCCGCGACCGTAAATGACCGTAGCGCCCTAGTGAGCCACCACGACCCCCTAGTGGGGCACCTAGACCCCCCTCGGGGACCAACCCACAGTTTGAAAAACACTGGTCTCTACTACACGTATAATGGTGACAGATGAGAGTTTAATTTATTTTTAATTGCAACATGGCATCCGTTTGATTTACCTTTGACTTTTTCTTTTAAAAGGAATTACGTCACGTTTGAATATGGAATGCTTGAGACGTAGATTATGGAGGTAGGTATGATTATGATTGAAAGAAATCTATCTGGTGCTGTAAGGATTTGTCTATGTTTAGTTCCTTGCTTCGGAAAACACATTCGTTAATCGTTTTCTATTGTTATCGATAGATCGTCACTTAATTAAATCTATGTAGATGTATAGGTAATTCAAAAGAATCAGCCAATACCTATCTGCATTTGAACAGAACGTCTGTGATCAGGTCTCGTTTGTGATGGACATTGGCAAAGAGATTGGCCGCAACCCATTTATGTCTCACTGCTGGGCACGGTCTCTTCCTACAACTGAGGAACTCCCACAAATAATAATTCAACGCATGCTGTGTAAGAGATTCGGTTCGTAAACATTATTAGTATTACACAACCATTTGCGCGAAGCTATAACTGACCAAGATTTGATGATTTATCTATCTCCATTAAAATAAAGGATATTTTTTATTTTTAAACTGGATATCGATTCCTGAAAGGATTTGAATACAGCTTCTGCATTTAAAAAACGGTCAAAATCAGTATAATTAACATTGACAATAAATAAATTAAATAAATTAATAATTTGAAAGAACTTGTCTAATTTGAATGTGATTTCTAAAAGATTTTTTATTCTAATTTCAAACTGAGAAGACCGTTAGTGATTAGGTCAATATTACCAGGTAAGATATAAACATAAATACTTAGTTTAATTAATTTATAGTATAGTATATCAATTTAATTTAATTACATATTTCAATAAATAATATAAATACATTTTTCAATCTTACACCCAGACATAGAACACACCGTCTTGATATAATAATACGAACGTTTAGAATAAATAGCCTACTTCAAGTAGGTACTTATTATACCGACAGAATGCCAGCGTACGTAAATCGTATGATACATACAATACGCCATTTCATCTTATGAATTATCATGTCACGTTTATAAACACGTACCAGAATAAATTATAAGCATCACCATAGGAAGCATGATTTTATTCGATAAATAATTCGATAGATACCACGATAAACGATGCTAGCTTGATGATAAAGAGCAGTTGTCCACATTTGGTCTCCTTTCGGGCACGCACCTTCTAGATGATTACAACATTCAGATAAATAAGAGTGGCTATTTTAATATGCTTTTGATTCGCTCGGAAAAAGTTAGCTTAACTATAATAACTGCATATAACAAAAAAAACAAAACTAAGTTCAAAAAAATATCTTAAATAAATCATATTTAGTTTAAAGATAAACAGGAAAAATACACACATATTAAAAACGATTTATCAAGATGGGTATAAATTAAATTACCACAGTTTACGTTCGTGAGCGACAGTCACATATAAAACTTGTTTTGCCAAGTTGTAAGGCTATCGTGTTATCGTGCTTTATCAAAAGTTTAAAACATACACTGACTTACCGAAAAATAACACTTATCCGGGACTCCGGCGATAGTTCAAATGGCAAAAAGTAACTTAAACACTCGCAACACTGCTCACAGGCCGAGATCTAAACCTAAATCCTAATAAGATAAGCACAGCGGCAGTATTAAAAAAATGTAAACACTATTACTTTTATCCGGTTTTCAATCACAGTAGTCACTATTATTCACTACACGCCATTTTTTTTAATTTAGAAAAAAAAACACTGCACTAAATTGGCGCGTAGTTTGACAGTTGGATCAAGATGGCGGTAAGAACAGCCGCTCTCCTCCGTTTCTCGAGGTCGACTGAATGATTTTAAAATTGGCGAGTGAGAGAGTATTACGTAGTCTAAAAGGCTTTGCTGCTGCGAATAATAATTCCAAAGGAGGCCGTGCTTGCAAGGAAAACGGCTTGACTTATTTTTTATAAATCTAGATACACTTGGAAGTTGGAACGTTTGTCATACAGCCAGCCAATTCGAGTGTAACAATTGGCTTGGTTATCTTGCATCTCGGTCGTATAAATAAACTAGAGTAGAAGGTTAGAATACAACAATTTAGTCACGAAATAGACTAACGAGCCCTAATAAGAACATACGGACAATAATGTTTTCTGTCACATCATTATAACCGCTTTATGCAAGATAGGCGCAGCTCGGTAGATACTTAAGTCCTTAATTTGTGCAATTTAGCTGACTTGGTCATAAACAAGACTATAAAAGCTGGCAAGAGCTTTTGTGGTCTTGTGTTCGATTTTTAATATCCAACATATATTATATGGATATGGATTCGTATAAGAAAGATAACAAGTGCATCATAATTATACTAGAGTATGTACCTATTACAAAGAAGCAAGTGTCATTTAAAATAGACTTTGGACCTATTCGGTCTCCGACTAAAGCCCATCTGAACTTTGGACACTTATGTTCCTGAAGTTTCTACAACCCAAAAAGATTTTCATCACATTCACAATCATGATTATTGTAGTGATGCCAACCATTCCGTTTTAAAAAATTGGTCTTGACTCGAAGGCCTAAATTGTGGCAAATAAAATGAGAATGTCTTTATTGTACTCAGGTTCGTTCATAGTTTACCGTACCCAATTTGGGTAACTTTAGAAGTGCCCATTAGTAACTAGTAAAGGATTTTTTATATAACTAGGAGGTAGCAAACGAGCATGCAGTCCACATGATTGTAAGTGGTTACTGCCGGCCATGAACGTCTGTAATCAACCCAATATAGTACGAAGTTATTTCTTAGGCCGAACATAAATGCGTTGCATTGAGGACTAAGTTAGAATGCTTCGGTTAAGTATGTTTTACATGTGTTACTCACCTTGTAAATGATCTATGGGACCAATGGAATAAAACTGAATGATTATTGTAATGGATGAATTTTACACGAGGCGGTAGTAACACTATCCAAAATTGTTTTATAAAATAGGGAAAGTCTCTAACTAAAATGTTTTAAGACTGTTAAAAACAAGACTAAACGCCTTGAAAAAGCAAATGTGCTGCTGGCTAAGAAATAGTGACGAATCTGTGACTGACTTCTGCCAGAATTCCACTTTGAATTGTATGAGTATGGACTGCAGAGACCTGAAACGGCAGGGAGAATAACAGCGAATCTGTTTTTGTCATTGGCCACACTAATAGAGACAGATAGCTACCAGCCATTGAAGATGCTATTGCTTAATACACGTTATCCAAAGCAAATGATGTTGAGTAAGCTAACATTTTTACTTTCTTTACGATTGCTCCAAATAGAGCAATCGTCTTCAACATGTCGAAAGCCAAGACCTAACTGTGCCGTAATTGAGACCGGGTATAATAAATTGTACATGAGGTTATAAAAATGGGAGATGACTTGACTTGTTCACTGTTTTGGTCTACTCGTTTCCGCTGGTAGCGTAGAGTTCACAATTCCAATTCTATTTCAGTGTTGTATTAAAATATTTAATTTATCATCTACAAGTATACATTAGTAATATTATTTTAAGCGATAAAAATAAAATCCTATTAGTATTACGTAGATTACGGAAGTATAATAAAATAATACAAGTCTCAACTTTATATTAGCTTTGTTGACCCTAGTGCTGCCATCTCTTATCAAACAGACGTATTAATTGCTCTTACAGTTTACGGCGATGCTAGCGCCGTATTGCTGATCTGTGCGCATTATCCGAACAAATGAAAAGGTATCATAAATGTATGGAATTCTACAGTTTGTATGGGTATTTTAATACAGTCGGCTCATACTTATTACGACCCCATTGACATTTCACATTTTGCTATTTTATAGTACTTGTAAATTGTACAATATTTTCTGTTTAGTTATTTTTTGACCTAAAATATTAGGTATTTAATTTAAATCTCAGTGATCAAACCAGTTTAAAATGCCTACTTAATATTATGTGTTAATTGTCTGATTAATGGTAAAAATTTACTGTGCAATAAACCCCATTTCACTTAATTAGTGTTCGAAATTCAAATTCCAATTTATAAGTTAAAATTGTAATTTATTTAAAGATGGAATACAATTAACAAGTTCCACAGTGATCAATTATTGATAACATCTATTGAGAAGAAAACGTAAAATTATTTTCTATCTTTTGTATGCTGCCCTTGTTACATTTTATGATTGTTTATCTTTATATATTTTTTTGTTAAATAGTAAATTTAGTACAAAAATGTCGTTCGTGAAGTGTTGCTTTGAAGCAGGTGAAGGTCACGACTTTTTGGATTCCTTCATCCAAAAATGCACAGATCCTGGATGTAAGTATTTACCAAATAACAGAAATATTATGACACCAGTATAACTATAATATATATAATAGGTATCTAAAACATTTAAAAATATTATGTGCTATTTATATTCATCATTCATATGTCTGTCATTGAAATAACTGTTCTATTTCTGGTTGCTTGTTGATAATATTGAT
>DWNJ01002106.1:0-10957 GCA_018250275.1 Udranomia eurus
TGCAGTGGTCGTAAAATCCCTCTAATACGGTTTGCGGTTTAAAAATATTTTATTACTCATAAAGAACTAATTAATTCAAAGTGCTTAAATGTCTTCAAAGAATCTTAGAGTAAAACTTAATTGGTCGAGTAATGGCATAAAATCTCTTTAGAGAATTAGAATTTTGCCGCATTGTACCTAGAATTGCGAATCAATGCATAAAAATATACGAACTAAGAATCGGAAGACTCAATTCAATTCAATTCTTTTTCACAATTTGCGCACCTAAGCTATTTTAGAAAAAGCTTTCTATGGAGAAATGCCAATAAAAACTTGTTAATTTCACAAGTGGCTGGTACAAAATGAAGGCTCGGACTTTACATCCACCTCATGTATTATTTATAAGGATATGTATAAGCAATTCCACCATTGGAAGTCTAGACGCAGTGTGAATGAGATGAAATGAAATATCTACTCTACAGAAACCGATTTTCAGATTTTTATTGGAATTTTTAAGTCAGGTCTCCTCAATATCTCCTTTATAATGCGTCATTCTGATTTTAAATTGCGTGGGGGAGCTAAACGTCTATTGAAGTGGTGAAGAATTTCAGGTTGAAAATTGCACAAGTAAAAGATGAAATATCGGCGGCCGATTCAATACCTCGCCAGAATAGATCTATAAAACATAATAAGTATACTGCTTAGAACATACATTAATAGTGAATACATTAATATATAATAATTTAAGATAAGGTTTTCACTAGAGACCGATTAAAAATAATTGTGGATTTTATTGTACATATAATAATATAAAAAAAGTATTACAAATAAATTAACAGATGGATAGTTGAAGGACGTCGTGAGCATGTTGGTCACTGCTCACCAACCCGTAGATTTTTCCCGTGCCAAACGTCGCTATGAAAGATTTTACTTCAAAAACTACAGACACTTGCGTAAGGACTTCCGAGGATTTTGCTTTATTTTATTTCCATCGCAATACATCTTCGCATTCACATATACAATTCAACACTTGACCCGCTAATAAATATCGGGGATACAAACATGTATCGTGCAAAAACTGTCGCTTCGTGAAACAGGGGTCTCCAGCTCGAGATATTTCTTAAAACTGTACGGATTGTCGTAAATATATCACGGTGTCACCGCGTAGCTACGTGCGCGTTTACCTTGCAACCCGTGAAACAGTACCCAACAGTCTTTCAACAGCAATGTCGTAATGTTTATATCGTAGCAATGGAAGGACTTTTTATGCTCGCCGTAAGCGAAAATTCCGTGTCCGGGTATTGGAGTAATTCAAATTATGTATGGAGGAACGCGGTATTATTTTAATCATACATTGTGATTATCATGTTCATAATCACACACTGTGGTGTATGTTATTAATTATTATAACATTAGTTAATGTATAAAGTATTACAAAAAATATTTTCAAGTAAACAAATAAATTCTTACTTTACGTTGATTTAAAATTAGTAACGCATCACTTAGAAAAGGCATCGTAAACTAATTCTTAACACGTTTCATGTTTCAATTAAATAAATATAAGCTCCGACAATGTTACTAGTTACCGATACTGTCTGCTTTAGTAAGAATTCAACACAAATCCCTGTATCAACTATGTCTTTTTCAGACATCCCACCCTACGTTTTAAAACAGCACTTTTAATCTTAAATGTGAAGACTGTGTTTTGACCTGGCATTTTGTCACGAAAGATTCGGTGTATCCAAACGGCAGAATTTCGTAAATCTTTACGGGAGATTGTCGTAAATATATCACAGGTGTCGCCGTGTTGGTACGTGTTCACCTTGCCGTCACATCAGCTCACTAAAACGGAAAACCACCCAGTCTTGGATCGACTGTTTCGTATTTTTTATAACGCTTCTACTAATATTGTTTGTCTTGATGAAAACGTATTCAATGTGTTTTTTGTTATGTCTTGCATTTTTTTTAAATTTTGGACTCTCCTTTATTTATACGGAATCTTTACGCAATATATGGAATATCTTTACGAGAGATTGTCGTAAATATATCACACGTGTCGCCGTGTTCGTACGTGTTCACCTTGCCGTCACTTCAGCTCCCTAAAACGGAAAACCACCCAGTCTCGGATCGACTGTTTCGTATTATTTCATGGCGTTTCCGCTAATATTGTTTGTCTTAATGAAGATGTATTCAAGATGTTCCGATATTAATTTCGGTCATTTTTAAAGTTTTGAGACTTTTATGTACCTATTTTTACGAAGTTTTTACAAAGTAATATAACATTTATAATAATTTACTTTCATATCAATCGTATAAATAAGAGAAGTAGTATTTCAAATTTCGTTTTCAAAAATAAATACAATACATTTTAAGTAATGATAATGATAGAATTGTTTCGGTTTCAATATAAATTAAGCGCCATTTTGTTATGGATAAGTAGGGAACGGTTAGAGTCCAACTGCTATTAGGTAATGCTTAACGTGTAGACATGTAACCATACAAATACGACTAAAATGTATTAAGCCACCAAACAGCAGAGATCTAGTGATGTTGGCGTAAGTAGAAAAGCGGTGATATCTCTCTAGTGTAAGTACGAATCTTACCGCCTTTAGAATGTATTGTATTTATAGGGTATCTTTCTCTCGCCTCTTTGACATATGGACTATATGTAACATTGTATAAAAGAGGAACCTCTTTGGCAAAATCGTATTATGCATGGTTATCCTACTTACATATTTAGTACCTTTTACATGCCCGCTAAAATTTGGTATTCAAAATTGAGGTATTTCTTGAAAATTGCCGACGAGTTCGGTATCATAAATACTTCACAGATGACACCGAATAGACGCAGGCAGTTTATGGCGATCGGTATCGGTTTAATACGAGTAAAAATATCATAATCTTTTTGACTCCTGATTTCGCTCCTATTTATCGCGTGCCATAAAATATCTGATCGATATTGCTGTTATAAATGTGTATGATTTTTTTAATGACCTATGAATACATCGTTTCGTCACTGTTATGCCTGAGACTCAGTAATGTTTAGAAAGTTGACAGGCTTTTCTGAAGGTAAGTTGAGCAGGTATTATCTTTCGGCACTGCCGTTACCTTTTTGACCTTTAGCAGCAGTGGTCGCTGCTACGGGAAGAACGACTAACAAGGTTACACTTATAGAACAGCGATGAAATACTTCATGTGTAGGATGTGACTTACTATTTCTTTGTATAAATCTCGTAAGCTTTTTTGTGCTATTATGATTCGGTATTCATAGAATATTCCTACCTTCAGAATAAAATAAGTTCCAATACGTCGAGTAATATAAAATTAATTTTCTGAGAAGATTCGCTACCTTCGAAGGGATCTTGACTGGAATATACGATTACGTGTCATAAGTTTTATGCTCGGAGAGTTTCAAAGTAAATTCAAACATCCATCGATAAATCTTGGCGACGCTCGGAACGATTTCATTTTCGAATTTCAGAAGCGATTGCCTCCACTGTTAAAGTTTGCCTGAAAAATGTTCGCGGACGATTGACTCGGTATAAACGGAAATAAAAAGTTTGTGTTAGAGCAATAGAGTTGTACATTGCGCATATAAAGTAAAGAGAAAGCTCCGAAGAGGATCACAATTTGAAATGCTCCTGGATTTTTCCGGACTTAAAATGTGACTCAGTTTTTACACCAGCCGCTTGTTGTAAAACTAAGTCTTGGAACGATAAATCTGTGTCCAACTCACAGGCTTAACTTAACTTTAGTTCACGAAATTTCATTAAACAATTTTAAAAATGCCGTGAACGTATTATTTACTATTAAGAGAGGAATGCCGTACTTTGACTACAAAGGTTTGATACCTTTGTAGTCAAAGTACATCACCTCATGCTCAAGCAATGGTTTTCTTTTTTTTAATTATAACTTCAATGGCTTGAAGAAAAACTATGTACTACCAAAAAATCTTCTCCATGGAGATAAACAGTATGTATTTTTTATGGAAGCAACCTGAACCTAGCACAGGTGCACCCTGGGTTACATTTTAAGTAGTCACAACCACATAAGATATTCGCAACACAAGAGAAATCGCTAATTCATCGCTAGCGGTAAAGTGCTCCTTTTGTGCCACTGTTGAAGAACCCCATATGGTAGAGCTGCGAGAACACTTCAAGAAAAAGCTCTCTAAAACAGATTTCCGTGGTCGCTCGTGGCCACTATAATTAAGAGGACATCTACTTTACTTACTACTACTATAAAACAAAAAACTCATCATAAATCGACTGCGATAAAGCGAATGTTAGTTCAAAAACAAACTAATTTGCTACAGCAATAAGCATAAACACGAAATTCATGGCGCGCAAGTTTAATTCAGTTAGACTAGTGTAGCGTGAGCTGCGTTCCGCATTATCATTACTAAACAGCTTTTATTATTCCACGATATTTGGCTAGAGGGGCCTCACACGCGCGCTAATGGAATAAAAAGTAAGGTTACAAAGTAAAAAGATACAGAGCACCTCCCGCGGCGGCGCTCCGTGCGAATTTGGGCTGAAAATTTTATACGTTCAATCTATTTTGAGCGCCTTTATACTGTCTCGCGATCCCGCCTTCGCGCAAAAGAGTTTCGTTTTCAATTATTGCCCACTTGTGGAACGGGATTCAATGGAAAAACAAAAACCTAAGAGCTAGAAATGATATTTTATAGACAAGCCGCTTTATTCGATGTTTACTGCATCTCGATTTGTTCTCGAGCGAGATCTGTGATGTTCAAAGAAAATTATTGACAGAACGTGCCGGGATAGTTGCTCTGGGGAGTAAGTGGATATCGGGCTAGCTGAGTGGGCTTTTGTTACTATTCCAGCGTTTTAATGTCTAGCGAATAAATTAAATTAATGTTGTAATCGAATGCATAGCTAGCATAGCATAGCATACTTACTTTTTACTTTAATATAATACATTTTGGGGGACAATTACAATTATATTGCTTGTCGTAATTTCAAGTTTTGCAAAGATTAGAGAATTAAAATTCCAGCGAAGAAATGAGGTCTGTCAGATGAACGTATCGGGCTTTTTGTTCGTCAGGAAATTTCTTTACTAAAATATTTTCGTCTGATATAACTAACTAATAATAGTTTCTCTCGTAGTAATGACTCTTCATTTAGCAAAGTGAAAAAACTATCTATGTTTATTAAACTGACACATAATTTGGTTCGACTCCGGAGGCACCACCGCCAAGATAAATGATCTTTGCCTTATGATTGCAATGTCAAGAACGTTGTGTTACATGAATGAGTGAATTTTTAAGGAAAATACACTTAATCAAGGCGTTGCAACTTAGTCCTCAGAAACGCATATCTGATTGAACTAAGGATGAACTTCGATGACAGGTCTTGTGTACTACTCATGCTCATTTGCATCCTCAATGTTTTAAAATAATACTAATTATTATTGGTCATATTATATAGTCACCGATTATAATGTACTAGCTGTTGCTCGCGGCTTTGCCCGCGACATTATATTCGGTTATGTTAAATATTATTGTGGCTCATTTATAAGAGATAAATATATAGTGTCGCGAACTTATTTTTAGATCTACTAAAAATCTATATTTTTGTATTACATTGTACTTACAAACCATTAACCCAACGTACGCGGATAAAGCAGTTTGATAGCGCGAGCTACTTTACAAATACATTTAAGGCTAACCAATGTTAGCCTTAAATATTTTTAGTAATAGTAATCGTAATGCCATATAGCCTTACTCAGGAAATGGATTATCAAACACAAAAATAATTTTTCAATTCGAACCAGAAGTTCCTGAGATCAGCGCGTGCAACCAAACAAACGAACTCTTCAGCTTTATATATTAGTATAAGATTTGTTGTAATTACTGCAGCTCATGGAAATATACATGCTGACAAGAAACAAATACCTACTCTGGCAACTCGTTTTCCAAAACCTTCCGTATCCTTAATCTCTGTGTAAGTGTTAAAGTTATTAAAGTTCCAAAACAACCTGGATTCCGTTGGTAGCTGTTGTTTAAAAGACAAATTGCATTTCACAATACGGTATTAGTGAATGAAGTGAGCGCATAATGTAGTGACTGATGTCAGGCAGTAGTCGGGCGTTAGTATAGTACGACAGCGACAAATATCGCCTACAAGTCACCTCGGTGTTGGAGTACAGTTTACTATAGTTACATAAGCAGTGGGATACGTTGACTGAATACCATGGTTAGCCCGTCCCATACAAAGTGGTACTTTATGAAGGGAAAACTTTTATAGCGGCGTTTGGTACGGCTAACACTTATGGGTTAGTAATCAACATGCTAATGCAACGTGCTTTTGTAAATTATTATTTTTTAAATATTTTTTATATTAGAATATTTTAATAACAAGGGGTTTGTTTAATATTGTAGTATTTTAATTTAATACTGTAGTATTTTTGTGGCCGTAATAAATTTTTCAAGTAAGAAAAGATATTTAATGCCGATATTGTTCTGTTACAAATAATAGATTGGTAATCATAAGGTTATGTAATACATATATTCAAAATCACGCTGCTACTCCTGAAAATCTATATAGAGAAATAAACAATCTCGCATGTAAATAACTGTAACACACATTAGTACATTTAAATTATATTATATTTAAAAAAAATGTTTTATAGCTCAAATAGTTTAAGGAAATTTATTGTAGTAATTATTTTTGTATCTGGCTTATATATTTGCCGCAGTTGCTTCAGTATTTTGCTGGTTCATAAATATTCAACACTATTACAAAAGAAAGCAGAGGCGATTAAAAATTAAATTAGCATAGCTTTATAAGGACAATAAAAAATAATCTGCGGATTCGTATAAATTTCTATTTTTAGTTGAGAACGTGGCCATATTTGAATAAATATTATGATTTCACGACAGCAAATAAGCGTGCATTTTTACGCTACGGAAAAATGCAAAGCGACGAATTTCTTAACGCAAAAAGCATATTTTCATTCTTAAATTATGAAATACAAATACTTACGTGAAATCTGCATAAATTTCACTTATCGTGTGTAATGTTTATGTTTGCGGTTATCGCTACCTAATATTTATGTAAATGCAACCCTTTCACGTAAATTATTTCCAACGTTTGTTACAGAGGCGTATATGCGGCTTTCATTAAATCTATAGAGCCCTAGTTTATTCGTACACAGTTTTGTGAGTTACAGCCTACAAGAGAGTAAAAAAATGCTTTATTGAAGTGCATGGTATGTACACGGTGTAGTGATTATTAAAGGACAAGTTTATATGGCCGTGCCGCTTCTTTGCTCGACTTGACAGATGATTCATATACTCGTATGTACGTATATCCTAATTAAAAAATGCACGACGCTCCACTAAACAAAAATATTTTGAATTGTGAAAGCGTATATGTGTTACAACTCTTTACTATGTATGTATGTATGTATGTGTAGGTTATTTTTGTTTAAACTCAAACTCATCTCAGCACTCATTGGTCAATTAATAAAACGATCTGTGATGTTCAGAAATGTATATGCAGTTTGCGTTATTTTTATTAGACGATATTTTAGAAACCGTTATTATTAATCATTTAAATTAATTAATTCTTAAGGGCCATCTTACTAGAACACTATTATGTATGTTTACCACGGACAGTACCCATTAACTTTTAACCTGTATCCTTTTATATTTTAGTTGGAATAAAAATCTCCACATGTATAAAGTCTTCGGTACAGCTCAGTGACGTTAGAGTTAGAGGCTTAGAGTTCTAAAGTAAAACTCAATTATTGTAGAATCCAGATAGCGAAGAACTCTTCGATAGGATATTACACCGCCAGTATTACTTATATATCTGAAAGTTATAGTTTATTATATAAGTTATTGATTTTATATGAACTGTGATTGATTTATATTGAAGTGTTCTCATTCATTTAACTGTGTAGACTCTACCACCGATTTTGACGCTTTATTCAATGATACTTCCGCGAAGGACAGATATCATTACCCAAAATTCTTTGAAGTACACGGGGAGTACTAAGCATGTGTTTACAAACCCCAACCTTTTGCCTTATTTCCAACTTCATGTCATTTGTAATGTCGATAGGCTTACCGTCTGGATCCTTTCTAAGTTTCTTACATACATATGTGATTACAGTCTGATTAGATTCAACATATCAAATCAAAAATAATGTTACAATCTGCGAAAAATCTTTCAATTCCATCCGAAAACGCGGTTCTAGGTATCGTCAAAGACTATTTGAAAACATGTGCCTTTTATCCAAGCACCGACATTACATGCAAATCGTCGTCAAATTACAGAATGCGCGGAACGAATGCACACAATTCGCTATTTCATCGCATTCCGATCACAGGGAGGAAGAGTGCAAGTTAAGCTGGAAACAGCTGGAACCCGCAAAGCTTTGTATGGAAGAAGTGCGAACACTAGAGTCCTGTAATTTGCAGTTGACAGCGTTCTCTGAACATTGTGGCTTTTATTCGGTGAAGTAAAAATCTGTTTACTTATTTATCCATGCATGAATACCTCTGTCTAGACGAATTGTACTCGTACGTATTTACAGGCTTCGTCCACGACTTATCTTGTGGATTTGTTTCCTTTTTGTGTAGATATCATATTTAAATTCAATAATAATAAGATCGTTAAAATATATTAATGTATCTACTATTGTCTCTCGTGATCCAAACCGTTTTTTAGAACCAAATATTTGTCTGACTTTCTTTGTCATCATTCTAATACGTGATCATATTAATGAACGCGAAGCAAACACTTTGTACCCCTTTTTACGACAATTACACTGTCGCAGGAGTATGAAATTTGGCACAGTCAAAGTTTATACGGAGAAGAAGTGCAGAACGCTTATATTTTATATAAGCATTAGAAATACATTAAATTAGTAAAAGAAAACATTACGCACACTATTGACAAAAACAAAATACATTATGAAGATCTGCTATTTAGCGTACGTAGTTTTAATGCTGAATGACATGACATGACATATGGGTTTCTACGCTTCGATTGTAAAGAAACATTGGTGTGGGGAATTCGGAGCTAAAGGTATCGCTCTTTATTCAGGTAAATATCAAATAGGACCAATGGCTACCTAAAAAAAGAAAAATCTCCATGGTGATGGGTAGGTTTTTTTTAATAAGATACGGCCGATTTTTGCCGACCGCTAGGCGATATCTAGTTCAAGTAATTTTGCTAAATCTTATGAAGATTATACATAATACTCATAGAGAAAGTCGCTGATCTATATGATCGGAGACTAGGAGGGTCAATAAATATCTGTACGTTTGGAATAACCCGTATAAACTTAACTTTAAACTCGAATAAACGTAGTAGTATCTTTTTAAATCGACGAATGTTTTACTAAATTCTTTCGATAATAAGTATTGAAATATGATAAACTTAAGCAAACGGATTCTATGGACAGCCCTGCAATACAAAACTATAAAACTGGTATTTTAGCGAATGCACCCAGCCCAAAATTCCATCGCATTTCGATCACAGGGCAGGAAGAGTGCAAGTTAAGCTGAAAACAGCCCGAAACCCACAAAGCTTTGGAGAAGAAGTGCGACCCCCCGCGTCCTGTAATTTGCAGTTGACAACGTTCGCGCAACTGCGCTTGGTGTGGTGGGTCGGAAAAGCTCCGTTTGAAGTATTTTTTGCTGTCCGATTTTAGTATTTTATAGTATTCGATAAGTCGATTTCGTAAATTAGGTCCTAACTATTAAGTTGGGGAAGGCTGCCTGCTGCAACACAGTGTAAGGTAAATAAATGTTTTTAATGCAGATGCATATAAAACTAATACTCATTTATTTATTGAAATAGAACAAACACGCTTGCATCATCCCCATACATGAATTTTCAGTCGACACGCGCACGAACGACGTTGATACACGAAAAGGCCAAAATACAGAATTTCGCGTAAATATTTGAAATGGTTTCCTGCGACGGGAAAATATTTCAATAAATATTGATACAAGATGAGTTGCCGACAGATATGCAGTTGATGAACAGGACGCGCATCGATTTTGCGCGTCGCAGTAGATCGAACTCGCACAATCCACGCCGCAGTAGCACCGATCAATGCAATACGAGTACATTTTGCATAATTGATGTCCCATTCACAGGGACGGAACACTTATTCATATTCATGAATTTTACAAATTTTTCAATTTGTGCCGCCAGAAAGTGTATTTACAGTATCGCCACGTATTTGCTCCAATACAATCTCTGTAAAAGCTGGACGGGGAGACGCCGAGGCCAGCGCGATAAAGGTGGCCTCTAATGCGATATTTTTGATGTTAGTGCTCCTTCCGATATCTGCGCTCCCATTATTGTCGGGCACAATACACGCTTTTAAATTCTATGAAGAAACTTGGGCACGTTGCGCAAGGATTCTTGATATCTTGTTACTGAAATAATATCTAATTTTGTACGAGAAACGAAATAAGATTTGTGACTCCCGAATCTAGTACGCCACAAATCGCTCAAAGAGAAAAATAGGCAAACTGTAACGAAACTGATTCCCAGTAGCAGCGAAACCGTATAGGTAATGGGAGATTGTAAGAGGAGGCAATAAAAGCTTAGTATTGTGTGTGAGATCCGTAGGGGAGTCCATGTATTGTGTTCGGGTCCGCGGAGGCTCCCAAGAATCGTCTGACCACGGACGCGGTCAAATTGTACAGAAATGAAATTATCAAGGTACGCTGCCGATTTTCCGAACCAATGAATCAAGATCCAATTCCCTTTTGTAATAGAACATCGTCGCGAAACGCGCCCATGGAGTTACACTACCCACTGAGTGGACGTTTAGCCACACTTCATATACTCGTATCTTTCTCGCTTTATTTGAAACACCGCTTAATTTGACAGCTTTGTGTATGTCATTAATAGTGTGTGTGTTCACGATGGCCTAGTCAGTTCGTTATTTTGTATGGTTTAAAAATTATTTCATTCTATTTTCTACT
>DWNJ01002107.1:0-10957 GCA_018250275.1 Udranomia eurus
CCGTCAAATGCCTGAATTATTATTATGCAGAAACGGAAACTCACCACCTATAGGCGGACCGATGAGATTCCCGATGCCCTGACTGAGCAAGATCATTCCGTATCCCGTAGTAAAATGATCAATCGGTACTAGTTCCATGAGGATAGCAGGGGTGTAGGAATAGGAGCTGGCAAAAGACACGCCAAATCCTATGGAAACGACGATCAATAGAGGATATTCGGTCATCACGAAAGGAAATGCAGCCACCGCAACGCCGCACAACATAAGGCAGATAGCATAGGCTTTGGTCACGTTGTACCAGGGTTTGTCGCCAAACCAGCCAAGCACCACCTGCAAATGAGAATATTTTATTAATCATTCAGTCTCAAGTTAACAAATATCTATTACATATATTGTGAAACTAACACACTACATAGACCTGCCATATAATTATGAAAAGCAACCCTTGCCGTTTATTCACATAGAACTAGATTAACTAACAGACAAAAATCGTAAAACAAAACTCAATTAGTAGTAGAATTCGTCCTTATTGAAGGTTTACGTTTTGACTTTACTGGTAAAATTTTGAAGGAGTCTAGATTGAATAGTTTTCCCTGGGTGATAATGAGTTTGCTTTAAGCATACATAAATGTATATATATATACCGTTTCTATCTTAGCTAACAATTAAATTCAATCGTTTATTTTTTAAGCTAAGATGCAATGCGACGGCAGATTAAAGCGACAATAGCTCAATGGGTAGTGTGATCGAGAGGTCGTTCCTTACTACCCCATTGCACTATTAACGTGAACCCACTTCTAACAGCATTTGAGCTTAGGTGGAGGGGTTAACAAAATTACGAGTATGTATTTACATGCTAGTAGCTTTTTTTAATGCTACATTTATGTTACGTAAGTACTTACAATTCCAACACCGCTAGCAATACCGATGACACTGATGACCAACGCTCCACCATCCAGTCCAAGATCCGACATATAAGATTTGAGGAAGAAGAAAGGAATGATAGACCAGACTGACATGAGAAGCGACGTGATGTTGAACATCAGGAAATGGAACTCCGTAAACATCTTGAAGTTAAAGTTTTTCCTCAGCATCTTCATCACTGGATCGTACCATTTCTGCAAGAAAAAGTACCGCTCAAAACCTTTCTACGTTTAATGGACTAACAGCAAATAGACTCAGAATCTTTGATAATTAAAATATAAGATAACTGAATATAAATAATATACCTTTTCTTCATCCGTTCTCGACCACATGGATGCGTTAGAGACTTTATAGATATCGGGTAACGATGAAGATCGCAGCCTATTCTGTGGAATGTTCATTAAAGCACGTCGATGTACCACAGGATTTCTGTATATGGGTGGGTCGATTTTATGTACGTTTTCAATTTTATGCTGCTCTCCAGCGGATACCAAATTATTGTTGACGTCTCTATATACAGCCTGTGGTTTGTTTTCCAATTTTGGACTTTCTATATTATTATCTTCCATAATAACACTGATAGATGCCCGGGTTTTATCTCCATGTTTGTATTTGATTGTTGATTGTTGACTAATGGTATCCAACGAGGGATATAGACCTGAATCATTGGAATTTCTGCTTGAAACATCACCAATATTAAACTTCGTTTTGGATATTCTTCGAGTGATTAAATGTGGATAATTTTGCATTATGATATTGTAAAGGTTTTTTTTTGTCATTACATTTTCTATGACTTCCGGCGGAACCTATAAAGAAGAAAAATCCTAGTCAGTTTAATAAGCTTTGTTTTAATTATAAAAAGCAACACTATAAGGTTTCTGTTAAAAGCGTGGCTGTAAAAAGTAACTTAATACAGAAGTATAATTACCTGTTCATTTTGATGAATAAAAGTTGGTAAATCGACAGCTGAATTGTTCCTTTTGTGTGTTAGTTCGGCATTCCTTTGAGTAGTTGCTTCAAGTTCTTCAGATTCGGCCAAAACGGAAGTCAAAATTGACAAGATTTGTTCGGGATTTTGGCCACTTTTTACTAATTCACTAAGTTCATTTAAAGTTATAATAGTCGATTCGCCTCCCACAGATTTTATAGAAATGGTACCCACACTTGACGACCTTCTTAGTTTAGCCTTCTTAACCTGCTTTCTTTTCTTTTCACGCTTGTCCTTAATTATAACCCAGTCGGGATCTCGCATCAGGGCCCCACATACACACATATTTAAGATGGTTCCTGATAGTAAAATTAATGTATTTCTCCAATCATAGATTTCTAGAAAGAAATTGGTTAAGGGCGAATATACGACAGTACCAAACCCAATTCCACAAGAGGCGAGTGAAACAGCCAACGTTCTTCTCTTGTCAAACCAGAAGGCGACGGCAACTACAGAGGTAACGTATAAGATGCCCATCGCGAGTCCGCTAATAATACCCAATGTCACACATAAAAGCTCCACTGAGTTACTTATAGCAGCTAACAAGAAACCTCCAGTTGATACAAGGCTAGCAATCATGGTCATTTTTCTGCAACCATATTTGTCAACTAAAGCACTCATGATGGGTCCAGATATTAATGGAACAGCTATGAAGAGGCTGCCAATCCATGATGTCTTCGCTTGTGACTCTCCAAAGTAATTTATAAACTCTTCATGTAAGATACCAAATGAATACGCCAACCCATCAGAGCAGGCTGACGTTAAAAATGCTGCTACTACTACCACCCAGCCCCAACCACCATCGGGGATTGGGGGAAGTTTCTTCTCCGCTGTTTCCGAACATATACTATCCTTATCGTCTATACCATGAAATTTGACTACTTGTGTAGTTGAATCTTCACTATTATTTCTATTATTCTTTTCGTTTACGCTAAAGTATTGAGTTAAATCATTATTTGTAACACTTTTCGACTTTAGCGAGTTGAATTTGTTGCTATCTTCTCTTAAATGATCGCGCTCAATTTGGCTGTTCCCGATGTCACCGTTACGTTCATTGCCCACCATTGTTCTATTTTTGTTTTCTGATATGTTTTGTCTTAAAGTTGTATGTTATACAACATACCTTTAATTCTTGACGAAATAAACCTGAAAAGAAATATAGATTCATTATTATCTTACCAAAATACACTTATTCTTACTGTATTAAACGTTTTAGAGTTTGAAACTACTTTATTTTGCTAAAGTTACATAATTATTAGGCTTTACTTCAAATATACGATTACGATAGAAATAGCATTTTATTCTTGTTTATAATTTGGGTGGTTATTTGAGTATTAATAATACCTAACTATTAACGATGTTGATAAATCAATTATACCTATCTAAAAATATTTCTCATGTGTTAACGTCAGTAAAGTCAGTAGCGATTACATTTATACCTCCTCGTTTAAAAAGAAGTCATTGGCTGTATAAAAATAAAGCAAAACAACAATATAAACAATAATATAAATATATTGACGATCGATAAGTTTTGATAATTTTATCAATTATCACTTATCAACCATTTGATTAAATATCTGTCGGGCTCGAATAACAGTGTGCATCATTATTAGAATCGCAGACTGATAAAAGTAAATAGACAATAATAAAAAAAATCTTATCGATATACATTCATGTAAAATATATTAATTGGAATTTTATACTTTTAAATGTATTGCAAATTATAAATTATGAATTAAAATTGAATGAGTTAAAATATTATAAATTATGAATAGTCGCGCCAGATTGACACATTTTTGATCATTTAAGATTTGACATATTTGTTCACTACGATTTCACCAATGATTATGCATCTTATATAATGCGTCTTGGGCATATATCGCGCACAAGACATTGCCAACCTATTTACTTTTTTCTGGGTACAATATTTCAGAATGGATTTGAAGGTTTACCAGTTTACAATACCAGTACATGTTTTCCATAATTCCGAAGGACCATTAAAACTCGAAAGCCGTTAAAGCAAAAAAAATAGCCGTACCTCTTGTTTAGATCCTTGAATCTGTGCCGTAAATCAGTCTATCTGTAGGTGTATCCTCTTAAAATAATATATATAGACAGGAGTCTAATAATGAACACGGTATTGCATAGATTGTCCGATAAACCAATCTGCATATCGAACACTCTCGTGTCCATACAATGTGGAAAGTATAGGCTGTGGGCACTTTATATACCCCTATCATATCGACGATTCGGTGATAGTATTTGACTTAGATAGCGGTTTTTATTTCACAAATCCGTTCTATAGGGAATAACTCAGGGATTTATCTAAGTGCGATAACCTAATGGACAAATTCTGTTTAATGTCTGGTGTTAAAATAACATTCCTCACATATGTGCATTGAAGTATGCGGCTGACTAAATATGCGTGCAGAAATATAGTTAACAATAATTACTACGTCAGATGTTGACCGACATGTTTACTAAATGTTTACATTATGTAAGATCTTTTAAATATTAGAAAGAATTCTCCGCGATATTTTAATTTTATAAAGTGGTATTCGCCGGCACAAGCTCGAAATGGCCGGAAAAACGTCTCTGCGCATTGAAATTCTGTTGTGTTGAATTCTGTTGATAGTGCATATGTATTTTTTTTATAACTTGGAGGTAGCAAACGAGGATACAGTCTATTTATTGGTAATTAGTTACTGCCGCCCATGGACATCTGTAATCAACCCAAGACAGGATCGGTCTTTCGGTTCTTTCTTAGGTCAACCACAAATGTGTTGCTACCCCTGAGGACTAAGTTGGAACGCCTCGGTAAAGTTTGTCTGTGCTGGAATATGGTTTTCTGATAGGACTTTTTGCGGTTCGAATTCACAAAGTTCCACCCTGTTCTGTATTGGAAGGAATACCGCTGAGTATTCGTAAGAACGTACCTATTTATTACAAAGATATCTCTATCATTATCTTCATCTATATCATTAGAACAGTGTTTCGGTGCTGTGTTGGATCAATGGGGGTAATGGAGACACACTTAACCGTGGATCGGGTTTTACTTGGTTATCAAGGGTAGGAATGCATTTAAGATCGATTTAAGAAAGAACTTCGATCCTGTCTTAGGTTGATCAGGGTTATCTGCCACTGCCACACCAGCATAGTTCTGTCTTACAACAGCAGTGTTCTTGCTGCTTTATTCTGATTTGAAGGGTGTGGTAAGGGAGACATACTTAACAGAGGCGTTCCAACTTAGTCCTCGGGGTAGCAACACATTTGTGGTGGAACTAAGAAAAAACTTCGATCCTGTCTTGGGTTGAATACAGATGTCCATGTGTCCATGATGTACTTACCATCAGGTGGACTGCATGCTTCCTTAAAATAAAAAACGTTAAAGTTAGTTAGTTTGTAGTATCCTCTCTCAGTATTTTAAAAATAGGAATAGCGCCAAGTAACTCCTAAGCGTTTAAGCATTACACGACATTTAGGTACATTAGGTAGGTGTTCGTAAAAACGATTTGTATGCTAGAAGACAAAGTTAAAATTTAGGTATTTAGTATTTACATAGGACTTTAGGTATATTTGTTTCTATGATGCACTATACTACCTATGTATTGCGCGTCAATCAGACAGTCACGTAGCCAAACCAAATCGATAACGATTATAATCTAAAAGCAATAAAATGTCAGGTTTAGGTACTTAAGTAACACTTTTAATATACCTAATTATTGCGATAATGACATGAAAATACTTAATTATATAATTTAATAGCAACGAATGAACCAGGAAACAAAAAAAAACAATATGTTCTACGGTCTAAATGTGCAGCCAATTTTAGTTATCGTATTTCCTGTTTGGTTTAGATCTAAAGTAGAAATTCTGTATGTAGAAACTAAATATAATTAAGTACTAAAAATTATGATGTGTTATATTAGTTTATTTATTGTTTTTTTGTGAAATAATTTAAACTTAAACATAATGCAATAAGCAGATATAATGCTAAGTCGCATTCTTTCTATTACGACAAGTCTAGTTAATACAAAAAATGCAGATATAATAGCATTTAGCCACAAAAATAGTAATTAATTTTGGACATCAATCATTTATATAAGTTTGATGTTCAAAAAAATAATAGACGATACATTCATTTTTACAATATTTTATAATCTTCACTTCGTGAATACACTGTTTTATATGTTTATTTTTAAGTTTTAAAATTTCGTACATGCCATGGACAATACACAGAACATGAACTTCTAGCACAAATGCTTGGGTTTGGTCTAACTATGGAAATATATATACATAACTAGCTGACCCGGCGCACTTCGTACCGCCTGCCCGTCCCCGTCCCACAACATTTTAATTTATGAACCGATTTTTATGAAACAAAGGGTAATGTTAAGTGAAGCTTACAAAAATACATCAGTGAAAACTGCACACACGCACAAACAAACAGACAAAAATTCTAATTAGAATTTTGTCTTTAAATAAAGACCCTAAAATAGCTTTCTCGTAGATATCTCCCATGTACCGACATCAACCACTTACAGATTTATTATATTTATAGATATAGATAAAAGTGTGCAAATTCATAAGTGTGAAAGAGTGTTCCAGATTATGTTAAAAATTGATTAGTTTACAGCTGCATCAAATCATATTACATGTGCCAAACAGGCTATATTTTCTTTACGTCAGGAAAACCCGGAATGGGTACCCGCCGGCACGGGGCTGACGGAAGGTTATGTCGGACTCCAACCGACCAAAAACCTGACGGTTGTTCCTCCGCGTCACTGCGGGGCGGAGTAATGGGAATGCTTGCGCACACTGCTGCTCCGATAGTGATGTCCAGTCAAGCGTCTCCCCGCCTCCTCACAGAAGGGGGCCATCGCTCTCCACGGCTACGACTAGCGCGTCGCGCTGACTCGCCTACGTCGGCCTCGCGCGATACTGTGTCCTCCGCAACACGGGGCCCATCGTCTCCAGAATCAGCACGCCGTTGAATGGCGCCGCCACTCTCCACTCCCATTATTGGAGCAACTACTTCGGCGCCTTTCGGTGCATCATTGCCTCCCCTCCTGGCAGCGGCTGTTCCCCCCAACCGCCGCCAGTATGTCCAGTGCCAGTGACTCCACCTCCAAGTCCCAGGGCGGCGTCTCGGCCCAGACACAGATCACAAACCATGAAACGTCGCTGCGGCTGTCGCAACGTTTTTGAGTACTTGTATTCAACATTTAAAAGTAAGTATAGTATAGTAGTAAGTAAGATATAGACTTTTTTAAAACATTGAGATAGCAAACATGCATGTCCACTTTAGGGTAAGTCGTCAGTGCTGCCCGTGGTTATTTGTAATTAAGTAAACCCAAGACAGGTTAAAGATATTTCTTAGGTCGACCACAAATCCGTTGCTCAATTGAAGACTAAGTTAGAACACTTCGTTACACACTAACCTTAGCACAACCAGAACGCAGCACCGAAAAATAATGCTGTTATAAGACAGAAATAGGCGTGGTGCTGAACCACGAAATGTTCTGCCATCTTTAAAACCTTTAATTATGGTTAAATTACAACAGTGTTAATAAAAAATAAGAGAGATGAATACATTTAATATGTATGGATAAGGTATGCATCATGAAGTACTATAAATCGTAAGGCATTATTTACATTTAAATAGTTGATAAGTTTAGACATAGGATTACAGGATTAAGAAACCTTCGGTAGTGAGGCAGTATGTATTTTGGATTGATTACCTCAAACCGTGGGGACTTTACATTTGCGTAATGATCGATTTGTAGATAAAAATTAATTACTTGGCATTAATGTAATCGCAATATCTTAAGTCTTTGTTTACCGATTGGTTGATATATGCAGCTATGATTATGTAAGTAGAGGGGATATGCTTATACCTATATACCTACTTTTAATAATTTATCTAATTCCTAAAATTATTGTGGACATGAAATTTTATATAAAATTAAAAAAATAGTATGCATGAATAGTCATGCATACTATTTTCAATTGTAAAACGAAAATTATTAATTCAATCAAGTTTAATTTTCAGTTCAGTTTTGATTAGACACATTGTTTAATTTAATTTATTCATTCAATCATCTAATTTATATTATTTTTGTCAACTAGATTACTATATTGGTTGCTGTTATCAATGATTACTTGTTATTTATCTTCTATTTTCGGATCTCACGCCTCTTATTTGCATGCAGGCTTCACCTTTAAATGTAAATGCAGTTACTATTGTATTATTCAAAGAGATTATAAGAGATAGACCGACATTACAATAGTTTCGTAAGAAATCGGGTTCAACTAATTTTTGCTGGGGGATTGAGCGAAATAGACAACAAATAAGTTCAAGGATAAGACCGTAAGATTCTTTTTCTAGAAGCAGTTCAAGCCCTTTTCAACCCACATATAAGTTCGTTGTGGATAGATTATAATATAGCTACCTACTTCTTGTGTTTGTGTAAATGTAAATGACTCCAGTGGTCTTTGCTTTAACATCACGCTGCTTATAAACGAAAGGGCCACAAATCAAAAATCTTATTTTCATATATCACAAAGACATCCGTAAAAATTGATATCTTATACAAATTCATACATAAGCTCTCTACATTCTCGCGCATCTATGGTTGAGTTCAATGCAAATATAAAGAAAAAAAAAGATAAAAAATTTCAACGCGATAAAATTACAATTTTTATACGTGGCCCTGTCGTTTATACTAAGGCAACGATCAATTAGCCAATTTTGGTAACCGTATGGACACTAGTCTTGTTTCAAGTAATTTTTTTTAAATTTCAACTTATCCTTTCCATATTTTTTAACATTTTTTATATCTACCGTTCGAAATCGTTGTTGAATAATTCGATTATCATAGCGCCCTTGTGTAAAAATAATCGGAAGTGCACGAATTTTCTTGCTTCTTAACGCTTATCGACAATTTATCAGACATAGACAGGTAAACTCCCCTGCAAAAGCCCTTTACATGTCAGCTAATTATTTTTAGTAACAAAACAAATTAATCGTTATCAAGATGTCGAGGCCGACTATCGGGCTTCCCCGATTTTGATTTTTTTATATTACTATCGGTTTCAATGATACGGTATAATACTATGTACTTGATGATTGTGTCAAAGGAACTACTGTAATAATATGTTAAACTAGGATGTTCAAGCACTCTATTCATTATCCATCTCGGCTGTTCGTCCGCTCAAGGTCATGCATGATGCCCGATGCAAAACGATAGTGAATAGGGTCGTCGTACGCCGACGCTTAAGATGGATAAACTAATGACCCAGCGATATGTTATTTCTGGAAGAAGTTTGTAGCTTTTTCTCCATCATAGACAAAGTATAAGTATAATAAATATAGTTGTCAAGCCAGGCAATCTTTATCCAACGGTCGTCGACGTATTGCTAAGACATTCGAAGTTAACAATAATAATAATAAATAATAAACTTTAATTGCAACATATTTTTACACACTTTATAAGTATCAAATATTGTTGTTTATTACCTTTATAATATTAAAACCGTTTCATTGTAATTCACCGTTTTAGATAGCTAATATTTTGTTAGCAGCACACGTAGTTCCCATACATTAATATTGTTTACATTGAGCATTATTTTTACAACCTCACTTATATAATTTTACATAGATGTAAGAAAAAAATATGAAAATGATAGATTTGTACGGTCAGGACGCTTCCAGGAGGGACACCATAAAAATTGTATGAGTATTGTTCAGAACTTCTACGTTATTTATAGATCCCCCATACCTATCTGTTAAGTGCGAATTGAATCAATTCATGGCAGTAACGGGGAGTTACAACATTTTTTAAAACAAAAGATAAAAACAAATTAAGTAGGTAATATAAATTTTGGGTATAAAGATGGTCATCGCTGTGATTGGCATCTTATAATTTGGTTCGTTTGGAATGACAGATCTCTCAAGCGATACGAACAAACAATTTCGTCGGAATAATTAGCCGATTATCTTAGCGGAATCTTCAACGATTTCATTATATAGGTAATATGACAACATAATTATTGATGCTATACTTATTTTTGCAAATGACCTATTCGATTGTATTTGGTTACGCGCGAAACGCGACGGTGGCGGTCGGTACGATAAGCCAGATATGATGTCTGAGCTAGATGTCTGGGAAACGAGAAAAAAACACTGATACGTAATCCTACATGATTAGGTGCGATTACAACCTAAACCTCTGTAACTCCATTTATTACTGTATCAAGTTATCGAACACCCGACCCGTCATCTATTTCTGTCAACAATAGATAGTGTTTTGCTCAGGCCCGGATTTAAGGTGGGCGAAAAAAACTTTGGTTGGTTGACCTTTACCAAGTTGGAGGGTGTAGAAATATAGTCGCAGGAGGAAAAGCAAATTTGCTTTTCCTCCTGCGACTTAATATGTATTAAAACCGATTTGCGTCATTGATGGATTTAACAGAGTCAGATCAAAGAAGAAAACCGATCAGTGACTTATTCATTGTTGAAATATCCCACGTTGTTTAACCAAGACGGTCTAAGACTCTGAACAAAACGGTCGATCGCCGTCTTATTTTACTGTTTTCAGCCGATTTCTATTTGTCTTTGATTGTCTTTTGTTTTCCATATGTCAAAGGCAGCTGTGTAAGCTGTCATCATTGTCTGTCAGTGTCAAATTGTCGCGTCAAAAGAAGCTAGCTAAAAATATTGGTCAAATCACAGATCTTGTCGGTCACAAATAAACAAATTCGGGTTCGCGTAGTTAAGTAATCGAGTGCAATTCGCAAGATTATACATATCGGTGTGATATAACGTTAAAATTGACTAGGCCGTTGTGAGTGCTGTGTGCCGGCGTTCGTGTGATGTTCTATAGCTAAACATAAAATGGCTTCAAGTTCGAAGAACGACATCGTGAACCGTCTGCTGAATGTGCGGCTGGACGAGGCGGCCAGTACGGATGACACGCCACCGCAGAACATGTTACCCAGCAATCAACAAGCGAGACAGAACGCTAACATTCAGGATGAGGAAAA